>PVIC010011053.1:0-42165 GCA_004025085.1 Thryonomys swinderianus
AAAAAAAAAAAAAAAGAGTTGGGTTGTAGGGCCAGGGTTGTAGCTCAGCAGTGCTGTGCCTGCCTGGAAAGCATCAGATCCTGAGTTCAATTCGTAGTACTGGGGGGAAAAAGTTGAGCTACAGGTTTGGACTTTTCTCTCTCTGGTAGTCAGATAAACCCCGTCTTTACCATATTTTGATACATTTACGGGGCCAGAAACAGGTGATAACAAGAATGCTCTCAATCTCCTGAGAAAGTTTTGCTAGGGTTAAGGCCTAAGTTAAGAGAGAACCCCTCATATTTTTTTTCTCTTCATTCCAAGTCACTTGGAGTTAGATTTGGAACTTCTAGTTTCGATAGACCACTTTCTAAACAAAACTAGACCTCCTTCCAGGAGGTCAAGGTAAGGCAGCTTGCAAAAACTGCCTTTAACACAGGAGAACAGCTATCAAGGAATGATTTACACTTGTGCCTTACATATGCTAAGGGTGAAAAAGTTTTAGTCAGCCTTTCCTTTTTGTCATGTACATGTGAGAGAAGAAAAGCCTGGTAAATGCCCTTTACCAATATACAAGTTGTGAATGCTAGACAATGAGTATGGACTCTAATCTGAGCTTACATGTAGTACAGATACCAGGAGATACATATTTCCAGACTGAGTTTAAATAGAGCCTAGCCAGTACTGTTATGCAGAGAAATTGCTTGGGTGACTACCAGAAAACCCAAAATCTCCCTAATACCTCTTTGTCCTAGGGCCCAGGGCTGAGGTATTTTTCTGGACTATTACTTGTCACTGTTTGTGCCTAGGAGTGATAGGTTTGTTTTTCAGGTTAAGATTTTAGAACTTTTTTTATTCAGACTAATTTATTAGAAAGTAAACCCTAAATAATCTAGTTGGAGCACTTCCACTCTGTTTTTTTCATTCTCTCTCTCATTCTCTTTTAAAAGGTTAAAAAATAGTCACTCAGATTCTTTCATTATTGGTTTAATTTTCTGCATGGCAATGCAGTTGGAGTCATTCATAGCTTTTGTCTCTGGAGGTATGTTTGGCTAAGGATTAGAGGCACATCCTGGGAAAGATCTTGATCATCTTTATCGTTCTGCCTTTGAGATGCTTAGGATTTAGTTCTTGTGCATACTTACAGTCACTCTTTTTTTAAAATTGAATTCTTTATTGGTACATTTTATATACAGCTCACAATCACACTCAACATCGGGGAATTTGTACCAGTATATGACACAAGTTAATTCTCATTTTTACCCATATCCCTACCCACCCCACAACCCCCCCCACCTCCTATATACATGTGCTTTCTTTTCCTTTTCAAATCATATTTATTCTTTCTCTGCTGCCCTACACTGATAAATAACAGTTTACAACAGGGCTTGGCTTGGTCCAAGGAATTCTCTCCTCTGTGGCTGCTGGATTTCAGGACCAAATTTCCATAATGGCGCATGTCTCATCCCTGGGATCATTCCAGGCATTCCAGAGTGAAGCTGACCTTTGCTTACCTCTGGGCCATATTTAAAAAAAAGGCCTAGATTTAATCCTCAAACTCTCAAAGAATAAATGTAAGGTTTCAGCCCAAATTTATCTATCTTTCAGTTCTTAGGCAGAAACAGACATTAACTCCTTTCACTTGTTTCTCCTTCAAGAATGTTTCTGACTGGTTTTTATAGTACCGATAAATTCATTGATAGAGCAAAAAACATTCCTAGGTAACCTTTTGCGTTTAATGACAGTTTTAAACAGAAACAGGCACTAAAAGATAGACACAGTCCCAGTTCCCAGAAGACTGCCTCTCTTGGGACGATTTTTCTTCAGAACACCTTGCCAGGGTGGCCACTATTCTCATAGATATGCAAACTGACCTTCTGACAAAGGAGAGCCTATAGCTAAGTACTGTCCAAAGGTCACAGGATCACAAGAAGAGGGCCTAAGCACATGGTAAGAGTGGCTAGCCTAGTTCTGGCCAATTCCTCACACCTCCAGTTCACCACCACTGACACTGGACATTGTGATATCTAAGGGAAGCTTTACATTGGGCACAGAGCAAGGGGGGACAGACAGGGACATATTTCTCCTTGTTTGTTTTCAAAACAGGAAGAAACTCTCATAGGTTGACACATATGCAGCAGGGAAGATCGAAACCTTGGCAGGCCTCCTTCCTCCACTGTTAGGAATACATACTTAGCTCTAAAGAGTGTCATGTAGTTTCTTTCTACACACAAACATGGCCTGAATTCACCTCCCCTGAAAATAGGTAAAATTACCTTTAACAGTCCATCCTTTTAGAGGGAACAGTTCCATGTGGCTATCAAAACAGCAGTTTTGGCTATCAAACAACTGTGGCTATCAAAGCAACAATGACAAGCCTATATAGCTAGGTATTCCAATCAGATAAACCATCAGTTTAGGGCCTGTCTTTAAAACTCTGTTTTCACAAGTGTAAAAGATTTTTATTCTTTCTGATACTTATTGCAAGAAATCTCTTAATTGATTTATAAAAAGTTTTGACTAGTCTATTTAGAAGTACAAACCTAAAAACTGGAAAAGAGTTATTGTAATTCATCCTGGTCAAATAAAGGTGAGTGCATGCATGTCTATTAACAATTGTTTTATATGTGCCTGTCTGTTCAATTTGTCACTGGTTGCAGCTTCTACAGCTGCTTTGAGTTCAGCAATTATTTCTTCTTTATTTCTCCTTTGGATTTTTAAAATATTTATGTCTATAACTTAAGCTGACTTATAGATAGATATCATTATTGTTAAAGACATGATTTCACCCAGGTTTCCAGCTGATCAAAATGATATCAAGACTAGCTTTACACGTGCAATGCATATTGTTGTCTATGTACAATAACTTGGGGGTCTTTCAATGGTCTGGAATAATCTGTTATTATTAAGATCTTGTTCTCATAGGCCAA
Source organism: Thryonomys swinderianus (assembly GCA_004025085.1). Taxonomy (NCBI): domain Eukaryota; kingdom Metazoa; phylum Chordata; class Mammalia; order Rodentia; family Thryonomyidae; genus Thryonomys; species Thryonomys swinderianus. The sequence continues at coordinate 2,910 of PVIC010011053.1, forward strand.
CTGAAAAACTTGTTAAGATAATCAAATGGGGACCCCTTCAGCTTGGGGAAACTGCTAGGTGAGATTCCCCTTGGTGAATAAAGGAGCAGATGCCTGGAAACATTTATTCCAGTCTTTGTTCACTACTGGGATCCCAATAATTTCAATAGTCTTATGGGAGATACACTTCAATAAATATTGCCAAACACATTATGGTAATATATTTATATTGATTATCATCAAAAGTTTAAGTTTTCTGTGGGTAAAACAATAAGGTACTTTTAGTAAAAGATGCTCTTGGTATAAAACTAAATGAAGAGACACAGGTTTCCATATAACTCTGATGTTCATTACTGCTAATTTCATGGGGAAGTAAATTTAGTCATAATTTCCAGGTGTATAGGTCTTCTAAAATATAAAACTAGAACTGTTTATGGTGATAACCTTTTCTTTTACACTCAGACATCTACCTTTCTCTTGTGCTCCCACTATTTGTGATAAGAGCATGAGACCACCAGCCAAATGATACATATTTTTTTTTTTTTTTTTGCTTTTTGAGACAGGGTCTCGCTTTGTAGTTCAGGCTGGCCCTGAGCTCACTATGGTGCCCAGGCAAGCTGCCGCGAACTCAGCAATCCTCCTGTCTCTGCCTCCTGAGTGCTGGGATTACAGGCATGAGCCACTACGTCCGGCATTGTGGTATGCGGTGTTGATTGCTGGTGGACGTGAGTCTCCATGCCCAGCATTGTATGTGGTTACCGGGGATCGAACTCAGGTCCTTGCTCTTGCAAGGCTGGCGCTGGAACCACTGAGCTAACCCTCCGGCCCCAATGATACATATTTTTAAAGCTTATGTAATGTATATGTTATACAGTGGACCTTTCAGTTGTAACTTGGCTCACATACAATCAAGTTGGGTTACAACTAGAATTTTAGTTTTAACTTATGACCAAAGTCTTAAGTTATGAATTCAATGCTGATCTTTCCTGTGTAAGATTAACTGAGAAATCCTGGGCCAGTATCTCTTTAGGCACACAGCGATCTGTCTGGAAAAAAAGTGTGGCCTAAAATTATGTAGGAAAGAGAGAGACTTTGAAGGCTGTGTAGAGGACTTTGAGCCTTCAATTTACCTTGAAGTTATTGACATTGTCACTATAGTAGAGTCCATAGGTTTGCAGGTAGACAGCAGTGATGGTGACAAACAGGTGGAAGAACACTCAGAGGAACTGTCTACAGAGGAACTTCAGCAACTTCTGGCTGAGCAACAGAGAATGGCAGCTGAGTAGCTTTCTGAAGAACAAGAGGAGTATAATAATCAGTGCAACCAAGTTCTTCTTCTGAAATAAAGGAATTCCTGAGAAATACACAAAGCTGTAGACACCTAGACTAAGAAAAAGCCAATTATTGCATTCGCCTGCTAAATGACAATGTCATGTCATACTACAAAACAGTGTTAAGACAGAAACAGACAACCTTAGACAAGTTCTTAGTTCTGATAAGTTTGACACCTAGTGAACCAGAAGCAGATCCTTGTGGGCTACAGACTCTTGCAGGGAACAATTTGAGTTCATAAGTCAAGGATCCATTATATATGTGTCACTACATCTAGAGATATTCATGAATTGAGTAGTGCAAACAATGCCACATGCTTGCTTCTTCAATAAGATACTATTTAAGCATGATAAATTAAGTGAGAGCTTCTTTGTGCACTGGATGGAGATGATTGACTAAAAAGGCTATTCTCTATTAAGACAGGCATTTAAATGTATTTCAAAGATAATATGATTGTCATACTGAAATACTAGGTATGGCTTTTGATTTCATGTATTCTTTGTGAAACTTTATAATTGCTGTCTGCTAACATTATTCATGGATTCATCTACTAAAACAACCATGATTGGTAAGAAATAACAATCCTATGGCTATAGTTTATATTTTAATAGCTAATATTTGAAATCCAGGTGGGATTATAATAGTTAATCTCACTGCTCCCACTGCAATATTGATGTAATTGATCTTTTCTGGTTGTTCAGTAACTGATATGGAGACCGGAGCGAGAAAGGTAACTAGGCTAAGAAGACAGCTAATATTTGGCAGTGGCCTTCCAATGTCAGTGAGGACATAGGACATGAGAGAAGTTTTTCTACAGGATCCCATTTCAGTGAATCACTCGATGTCCTGAGCAGGGAGATTGTTGGACCCAAGAGAACAGGAATCAGTGAATGTACAGTATGCCGAAAAAGAGGGTCACCAAAGAAGAAAAAGTCTCCTGTGCTTTTACAGAAAGCAACATGGTCAAAAAAGACTGTGACCCATCCTGGCCGCTGATATTGACAGAGGAGCTGAGAGGCTCTGTACATGGTTCCAAAATAATACCTGAGGAGACTTAACTGACCTTGATAGACAGCAAGAAATTAATTTTGATTAACACAGTTCTCACTTTAACTTGGTCTTAAACACCCAGCAGAAAAATCTAACCAAAAGATATATAAAAATTATACCATAGTAATAAAAACTAGATATAAAAAGGGGCTCTAATTTCTGACTCACTCAGGCAGTTTCCAGCTACACTGGTAGCTGATCACTGTTATGTTTCAGTGAGGTTAAAAAACTACAGTAAAAGCTATAAAAACTCAACAACAGTCTTAAATTTCTAGTTAAAATTATCCTTCAAATCCAGCAAACTCTCCATCTTCTTACAGCCAAAATTAGAGGGACTTATGCGAAGAAATGTCAGGCTTATAGATAACCTCTTTCAGTAGAAGTGTCTAAGAGCCAACTAGTTACAATCGCTATTCCAGTCTATTGAGAGGAGTTTCTAGATTTGTCTCTTTCCCCAATATGCCTTTCCATTCTAGTGTTCATGCTTTGGGGATACATTCTTTAATTTCTTGGAATATTTGTTTATTCTTACCTAAAGGATGCAAAATTCCAAGTGATCATGTATATAGAACCAACAACAAATGTGCCAGATTCCTTTTACTGTGAATTACTAGATTGACCTTATAAGAGAAGTGATAATTGCAAAACTGCAACTTGACTTCTAGCCAAGGTCAATTAAATTAGCTCTATGGAGAAGGTTCCTGATTGTGGTCACCTCTAACCAATCCTTCTCACCTCGCAGCAGCTAGATAGAAACTGCGTCTGCCTAGCAAGCGCAAGGTCCCTGGTTCAAAATTAGCAGCACACACAATGCCTGGTGTGGTGGCTCACACCTGAAATCCGAGTACTCGGAAGGCAGAGGCAGGAGGATTGCTGAGTTTGAGGTTTGCCTGGGCTACGTAGTGATCTCAAGGCCAGCCTGAACTACAAAGTGAGACTCTGTCTCAGAAAACAAAACAAAACAAACAAAAAACAAAACTGAAGGCACATCTGAAGAAGATTAAAATGACAATGGCCAGGTTTACATACTTCCCCAAAAAAGCTTGAAATCACTGGTACCACCCTTTTGAGATTCCAATATAAATAAACTATTATCTCATTAGTGGTGGGCCATCCTCTGCCATTCTCTCCTGACTAAGACTACTAAGACTACAGATAAGACTAAGATTATGGATTATCGACAAAGATTAATGATGCCATCCATATGGCCTTGCTACCATTAGATCAATATTAGCTAAATGGCTATACTTGTAACCTTATTGGTTGATTATAATTTTACCCACATTGTACCCAATTCTAGTGAATTTGTTCTATAAAACTTTCTCAGAGAACTGGGCTCCTTGGCAACCCATTAGGGAGCCCTTCTGTTTCTTAGGAGCTATTTCTATTCCCCAATAAATTTTTCTAGTCTTAAAAGAAGATTGCAGAACACTAGCCACAATATTTTGAACAGATGAAATCTGTTTCAAGTAATCGATTTTCATTAAGATGAATGTGTGACAAGCATATTTAAGACTCGTTACTTCTTGAAAAAACAACTTGAACACATATTATATTTGTGTAAATATTTACAATGTGGATTTCAATATTCATATATTTATAGTCTCTAAAAGTAAATTATTATTAAAGTTATATAAGTACCAACATATGATAAAAATTTGGAGATAGAATAGCAAGGGAGAGAAAGTTATGTAGAAGACACTGAAGACTTTGTAACATCATTATTTTAGTATGTGTTTGCAATACATGAAGTTTATGGTCATCTTGAGAAGTGGGTACATGGACATTATGTGGCTTCTTTCTTCAATCCCCTTCCCTTTCTACCAACCTTCCTCTCCCTGCCTCTGAATCTCCTTTTTCTGTTTTCATTCTTCTTGATATTATTAATCTTATATTTATGACATGATATGTTTATATTCATTGAGATTATTAGTTTCCTGTACATGGCATATTTTTATTCTACTTATTTTCCCTTCCCCTCAACCCTCCCACTCGCCCTTGTTTCCTGGACCCCTTCTCATTTGCAAGATATCTATCTCCTCTCTATTCCTTACTGTGCTCTGTGTTTGTACTTGGCTTTCTCAAATGAGAGATATTATGTGATATTTAAGCTTGTGTGTCTGGTTTTTTTCACTTAGTGTTATAATTCCCAGATGCATCCATTTTTCTATAAATATCTCAAATTTGTCCTTTATTGCCAAGAAGTATTCCATTACATATACATAACATATTTTTTTAACTCAGTGATTCATTGATGGATATACAAGCTGCTTCCAAGATTTAGTTATTATTGTGTTGCAAACACTGGTATATATGTATTGGTGTAGTATGATTTCTTTACCTCTTTGTGGACAATTCCTAGGAGATATAGCTGGGTCATATGGACTTTCTAATTCTAATTATTTGTGAAATCTCCATACTGATTGTCATAAGAGTTGCACCAATTTATATTCCCACCAACAATGTAGGTTGGTTCCATTTTCATCTGAATTTGGCCACTCCAGAGTTTGTTATTTTTTCACTTCTTAGTGATTACCATTCTTTCTGGTATAAAATGGAATCTTAACATTATTTTAATTTGCATTTTTCTAATGGCCAGGGATGTTGAACATTTTAAAAATATTTCTTGGTTATTTGTAGTTCTTAGAAGTGTCTATTCATTTCAACTGCCCATTTCTTGATTAGCTCTTTTATTTTAGCTGGTCTGACTGTTTTGAGTTCTTTGTATATTCTGTGTATTAGTCCTCTGCCTGAGGAATAATTGACAAATTTTCCTACTCTGTAGGTTGTCCTTCACTCTATTAATTGATTCCATTGTTATGTAGAAGTTTTAAAATTTAATGTAATCCCACTTGTTGACTGTAGCTATTATTTATTGTGCAACTGTGGTTCTGTTTAGAAAATTCTTCCCTAAACTTATGACTTTAAGAATTTTACTTATTTTTTCTTCCAGTAGGTTGATGTTTTTGTTTTAGTGCTTAGATCTTTGATCCAGTTTTGGTTTAGTACATGACGGGAGATATAGGTTCAGGTTCAATCTTTTATAAGCAAATATTCAGTTCTCCCAGCACCATTTGTTGAATAATCTGTCTTTTCTCCTGTGTATGCTTCTGGCCTTTTTGTCAAAGAGCAAATAGCTGAAGGTATTTGAGATGTTTCTGTGCCATCTATTCTGTTCCTTTGATCCATATGTTTGTTTTTGTCCCAGTACCATGCCATTTTTAACACTTGCTTTACAGCATAGCTTGAAGTAAGGTATTGTAATGTCGAATGCTTTGCTCTTGTTGTCCAAGATTGCTTTTCCTATTCTGTGTCTCTCTTAGTTCTGTATAAATGTTAGAATTATTTTCCCTACATCTGTGAAGTATGCTGTTAATGTTTTACTTACTTATTTATTTTTTTTTGTAGTTTTTTGAGACAGGGTCTTGCTTTGTAGTTTAAGCTGGTCCTGAACTCACTATGTAGCCCAGGCTAGCTTTGAGCTCACAGCAATCTTCCTGCCTTTTCCTCCCAAATGCTGGGATTACAGGCATGAGCCACCATGCCTGGCATTATGGTATGTGATTACCGGGGATCAAACTCAGGACCTTGCACTTGCCAGGAAGATGCCAGATGCACTGATCTGAGTTTCTGGCCCCAATTGTTAATGTTCTAATTGGGTCTGCATTGAATCTGCATAACAGTTTTGTAAGTACGGTGATTTTGACCATATTGGCTTTGCCTGTCCATTTACTGATGTCCTCTTCGATATCCTTTTTCAGAGTATTATAGTTTTCTATGTAGAGGTTTTTCATTTCCTTAAATTAATTAACAGGTTTTAAATTTTTCTCAATTCTACCATAAATGACTTTTTTTCATAATTTCCTTTTCATCCAGTGTACAGGAACGATATTATTATACACAAATGCAATTAATTTTTATGTGTTTATTTTGTATCCTGCTACATTGCTGAAGTTTATTAATTCTAAGAGTTTTTGGTGGAATTATTTGGGTTTTCTACATACAGTATAATGATAATTAGAGTTTTCTCTTTCCTATATGTATCCCTTTTGTTTCTTTCTCTTATCTAATTTCTCTGTTTCAATTATAGGTTGAATAAAAGCGATGGTAGTGGGCATCCTTGTCTTGTTCTTTTTTGGGGGGTTTTCCACATTTATATGATTTTGACTGTTTGTTTGTCATAAGTAGCTTTTATGAAAGTCAGGTATAGTCCTTCTGTACCTATTTTCTTCAGAGTTCTTATCATAAAGGGATGTTAAATTTTGTTGAAATTTTTTTCTGCATGTATTGATCATGTGGTTTTTTATTTTGCTTCCTTTTATGTGATGTATTACAATTATTGATTTGCCTATGTTGAAGCATCCTTAGATCTCTGGAATGAAACCTATTTGGTCATGATGTATGATCTTTTTGATGATGTGCTGCATTCTATTTTCTAATATCCTGTTGAAGATTTTGCATCTATGTTCATTAAGAAGATTGCCCTGCAGTTTTCTTTTTCATTTGATCTTTATCTGATTTTGGAATCAGAGTGATGCCAGCTTCCAGAAATGAATTTGGAAACACTCTGTCTCTTTCAACTTTATTACTGTCTCCATATAATTGCTTCTTATTGGGTTGTTTGCAGTTTTTTTTTTTTTGCCTTCTTGCTTAGCTTCGGCAATTTGTATGAATTTAGGAACCTGCATATTTCTTCAAAATTTTTCATTTTGCTGGAATACAAGTTTTTATAGAAGTTCTTAACTGTCTTCTAGATTGTGGTGATGTCTGCTGTGACTTTGGCTTTTGTATTTCTGATTGCGTTGATGTGAGTCTTCTTTCTCTTTCACTTGGTAAGTTTTGCTAAGGGTATATCTATTTTGTTTATTCCTTCAAAGAACTAGCTCTTTGATTAGTTGATTCTTTGTATTGTTTTTTAGTCTCAAATTCATTGACTTCCATTCTAATCTTTATGATTTTCTTCAACTGCAGTTTGGGCCTGGGTTTTTTTTTTCTCTAGTATCTTATGGTTCCTCATAAGTTTAGTTATCTCAACTCACTTTTTTTCCCCTAATGTGAGCATTGATTGCAATGAACTTCCCTGTTAAGAGTGCTTTCATAGTGTTCCAAGGGTTGTACAGACACTGTCATTAACTTCTAGAAAGTTTTAAATTTGTCACTTGATTTCTTGGTTGTTTAGAAGTTTGTTATTAATTTTCTGGGTGTTCCTACATTTTATGTGATTTCTTCTGTTGTTGATTTCTACTTTAAATGTGCAATGGTCTGACAATACACAGGGGATTATTTCAACTCTGTGCACCAGTATGTGATCTATTTTGAAGGAAATACTGTGTGCTGCAGAAAAGAATATATAGCCTATAGAATATATAGAGTCAGATGAAGTACTCTGTAGGTGTCTATGAAGTCCATATGTTCAAGGATGTGGATCAGCTCTGATACTTCTTGATTGATTTTCTTGTTTAGTTGACCTATGCAAAAGTGCTGTGGTAAGGTTTCTGACTATGATTGCATTAGTATTTATTTGATCTTTTGTGTAGCAGTATTAATTTTATGGAGATAGATGCTCTGACACTTGGTGCATAAATATTTGTGTTACTTCTTCTTGTTAGATTGTTCCCTTATGTTGTATTTAATGACCTTCCTTGTCTCTTCTGGCCAGTTTTATCTTGAGCTTTACCATGTTTCAGATTAATATACTACTCTTGCATGTTTTCTGGGTCTTGGGACATGAAATGTTGCCTTGTATACTTTGATTTTTAGTCTATGAATATATTTTTGGATTAGATAAGTTTCTTGAGTGCAACAGACTGTTGCTTTTTTCCATTCTGCCAATCTGTCTTTTAATTGAAGAGTTGAGGCTATTAACACTGAGAGATATTACTAATATGTATTGATTATATACTATCACATCACTCTCTGTTGGTGATGCTTTGTTTTTCTTTTCTGGTTACATTTTGTTGTTATTTATTCACTGAACTTGCTTGGTGTTTTCATTTCATCTCAGTTTTTAGCTTTATTGGTTTCATCATTTCTGTCTATAATATTCTTGCATATTTTTTGAAGTGCTGGTTTAATATTCATGTATGTCTTGAGCTTTTATCTTTCACGAAATGTTCTTCTTTTTCTATATATTTCAAAGAAAAGTTTTGCTAAGTGTATTAATCTGGGTTACAAGTTCCTTGCTTTTGGTGCTTTCCAAGTTCTTCTGGCCTTTAAGGAGTGTGTTGTGAAGTCTGCTGTAATTCTAAAGAGTTTTCCTTTATATGTGAATTTTTGTTTTTTCTAACTACTTTTAAAATTCTGGGACTTTTATTGGCTATCAAGCAATTTAATAAGGATATGCCTTGGTGCGCTAGTTTTTCAGCATAGTTGTTTAGTGTTCTGGAACACTTGTTCACTTGGATATTGAACTCTTTTCTCATTTTGGGGAGTTTCTTCTATGGTTTCTGTAAACATATTAATAAGTCCATCTATGTTATCTTCTAGCTTTTCCCTAGCTCCAGTTAGCATTAGGTTACAAGTTAATCTGGGTTACAAGATTAACTGGTTGGTTTCTTAGTGTCATTAGTAGCTGATGGATGCGCTTTTCTTGTTCTTTTATTTTTTTTCATGGCTTCTTTGAATACTCCTCACTCTGAAGTCTGTAGCTTCCTTGGGGGGAGGTGTGCCACACTTGCTAGAGTCCACAATCATTGTCACTCGCTTGGAGTGTGGGTGTGGGCTCTTTGCCCACGGTGAGCACTGGTGGCTATGCTGCAGGAGGAGGGGGCAATGCTGCAATTCCTTCTTAACCTCTGTGACAGAATCCATGAGTGAGTCTGCACAATTCCCCTTTGCAGTCTGTTGCGAGTGACCCCTGGTGTTTTCCACAGATGGTTGTGTGTGCTCTGCTGACTGGGGTGGTATGCTGGCATGTCAATCAGAACAGGGCCCAGTCAACTGTGGTCGGGGTTGGTGTCTGTAACTCCGAAGTCCTGTGGACATAGAGGGTTTATGCTAGGCCGTTCAGACACACTGCCTATGCCTCAGCTAACCTGTGGGCTGCAGAGCTGGTTCCAGGTCTTTTTGCTTTTAAATATGGCTCAGGCAGCACTCTGGACAAAGAGGTCTATTTAGGTGAGTGCAGAGTACTGGGGGCAGTACATGTGCATGCTGGTGAGTTGGCTGTCTGCACAGGTGGGCTCATGAGCTGCACCAGCTCAGGTAGGATGCCCTTCACTGGTGTGTCTTCTCTCTGGACCGAATCTGGCAGGGGAGGGGGACCCCTGTCTGTATTACACAGTAGGGTGTAGAACACAAGGATGCTATGTTCCCCAGTGTTTAGAAGGCTGAGGAGCTATATGTGTGAAGGCTGTGAGCACAAACTGTCCTCTGGTCCCTCAGACTTTTTCCTTAGTATAAGAATGGCTGCCTCCTGCTGGATCAGGAAACAGAGCAGCTCTCCTGCCATAGCAATGCCAGTTCCTTTTCTTATTGTCCATTTATTAGACATGATCTATGTATTGGCTTTCCTTATTAATTTTTTATTTCAGTGTGAAAACTCCTCTCTCACTTTCCAAGCACCTTCCCTCTCAGTGCATCTTTCCTATGCTTCTCCAACGCAGTTCCTATTCTAGTCAGCCTTGTCGCTTGGTCCTTTTTTCAATATTGGGGATCGAATTTGGGCCCTTGTGCTTCCAAGGAAGGCGCAGTATCACTTGAGCTAAATCCCTGGCCCTTTGCTTGGCTTCTGAAACATCAATTTTTAACGTAGAAAACCAGAGTGCTAGGCTAAGGACTAGCCCTTTAAAATTAAATATTCTCTCCGATACAAATAAAAATAATATTTATATTTTCTATATGATAAAAGCATAAACAAAATGTGAAGTATATGTAACTTCCAAAGAGTAACCAAAATGTAAAAAATGGCAAAAAGCAAGACTACATCAGCATTGCAGTAAACATAAATTGTTAGAATGGTTTATTAAAATAAAAATACTAGATTAGATTATAATATAAAATATACCTACTATTATAAGTGGCAAAAAGACACTGAATCTTAAAAAAGATGGATGAAAAACTTTTAGTTTGGAAGTGTAAACAAGAGGACAGGAGAGGTGTTGATATTACTTTGAGGCAAAGAAGAATTCAAGGCAAAAATATTATGCAGAAAATATATGATTATGAAATTTTACCCTGATTTACTTACTATCAGTATTATAAAACAATAACTGTAAGAAACTCATTAAGAAATTCACAGAGTTCTAACACCCTTGAGGGATTTTGATACAATTCTATCAGATAAAACATATAAAAACAAAAGGACATGTAGAACTTGAATAATATAACTACTAATGTTAATTTAATAAAAACATATCAAATTTTATACCTTACAGAGAGTATATTTTCTTTCCAATTAACCACAACACAATTACAAAATGTGATTTAACTAGGCATGAAAGAAAACTGTAACATATTTCCAAAAGTAGAAATCATGCATGTGATGCACTTGAACCCACTAAGAGAAATCTAGAAAATAATGACAGAAATTTAAGTAAGTCCCCAAACATTTAAAATTTGAAGCTACTATATCATTTCTGTTAAATTACTCTTGCTTCAAAGAGTAAATAAAGCTATAATTTATGAATTAAAATATCTATATTATAGATAGTATAGTATATCTCAGAGGCAGATTCATAATTATTTGATAGTGGTAGAGATTAAGCTGAAACCTTGCAGCTGCTATTCAAATGCTCTACCACTGAGCCATACCCCAGGCACCAAATTCATAACTTTAAATGGTCTTAATTACTAATAAGACTAAAAGAAAGTAAAAGAACAATTAACTAAGAAGGTAGGAATTTCTGCTACAACAGTGTACCTTTGGTTTCCCTGTCTTTCACTCTATCCTCAGAAGAAAATAACTTTTGGAATTGTAATGCAATTATAATTAAATGTAGGAGAAGAAATTGGATATATTTGGCTAGTCCTTCCTAAGTTGTCTCTTGTAGAAAATCCCTGACCATAGGACATACATAATATTTGGAAGTCATTTCCCTTATGGTGACCTGTAGTTGTCCATTTAGGGCCTAAATCTTTCTCATTCAGTCCATTTGGTTGCAGTTCTGAAAAATTTTTCTTAAATCAGCTTTATCATTACTAAAGCTAACATTATTCCCATTGGTTTCTTATGCTTTACTTCTCAGTTTCAGTGTTGGACAGGGAAGAGAAAAAGTAGATTTGGAAGTCCCAAGTCAGTTTGTTTGGTAGTGAAATAGTCACGGAACTTGCAGCCTGGTGAAGGCACACAAACAAGTAAACAATCAGCATGTACAATTAAACTGCATGTAGTATGACAAATCCTATGATATGAACAACTCGTTTTTTTTTTTCCTTTGTACTATGGATTAAATCCAGGGCCTTGTGCTTGATAGTACAAAGAAATTTTTAAAAACCCAAACAACAACAACAAAGAAAACAACTTAGTATTCTAAGAGCACAGAGTTTGAAGGGCTGACTGGTGAGAGATGAATTAGAAAGTTAACAAAGACCCAATCATAGAGAAATTTTCAAGCTCGAGGAATATGACATTCATTCTAAGTGTAATGGGGATCCATTAAAAGATTTCAAGCAGTAGAGGTTTAGAATTAGATTTTGAATAAACTACTCTGGTTATAATATGCAGAAAGACCTTAATGGCAAAGCTGGAGTCACGTTTTAGTATATGTGCTGCCGAAGCGAGCACTGGAGTCACGTTTTTAGCCTATTGCAGTCATCTATTTGAGAACCTCTTTCTCCAAGCCTTACTATATGTACAACTTCTAGGTAACTGACAGTGGAAATGGGCAAGGGTAGGTGGATTGTCTAGGAGGTCTAAGATTGTCTAAGAGGACATTGTCCTAGAAAGTGTGGGGAGTGAGGGAGAGAAAAGCATCACACATGATGTCAACCTTTCTGGCTTGGACAACTGCCCATATAAAGAGGATACAATGGGAAAGTATCACATGGTATTGCTATGCTTCTATCTTGTTCTGTTTCCTATCCATAGAGGCCATGTCCATTCTTGCAGTCTGCTAAAGGAGTCTATTTTGGAAAATCAGATTGAACATACATGAGGATAGATCTATTAATACGCACTTTCCCAACTTTACAGGTGCTTATTCCAAGTTTCTATAAGATTTTGCTACAGTTGGAGTTTTCACAGAAAGGAACTGCTGAGTCCCAGTGCAGGTGACCCAGGATATGTTGAAGTAAATAATTTTTTCCTGGAAGATCAAGTGGGTGGAAGCTTAATTAGTGTACCCTGTGTGGGAATGAGTCACAGTCAGTTAAAACCCCTTTTTCTCTTCATGCCACACCCACCTAATATTTAGGCTAATGTAAGCACGAGCACATTATGCCAGGCAAAATGCCTGGGCAGCCCTTTCCTTCTGTTCCTAGCTCTTTATCTTCCTTACAACAAACAGAAAGCCACTTTTTCTTGTTACCTTTTGTTTCTCCTACCTTTCATTTCTAATTCTTTGATTTGCTGGAAAGCATTAGAACTGGGTTTGGTTGTTGAAATAGTGGAAATAAGTTATAAGATGATGGAAATAAAATCTCAAGACAATTCTTGGGAATGATGATATTTCTAAGAGTAAATATCACGTTTCCTACTCCTATTGCAAAAGACCTTGTTGGTAATACGCCATCTCTATCTGGAAAGAAATAGTTGTGGTACTATTGAAAGGCAATTGGGTAGAAAAACACCTATGTTGTCTTTCAGGAAATACTGTACCTGAGAAAGTCCCAGGCCTTACAGATTAAGGTTATTTTGTAGAAATTAAGCACAGTAGAAAACTTAAGCAGGGAAAGATTTTGTTTGAAGTGTTGCTTCCTACAATAGTGAACTTTGATCACCACCAGTAGCCATAAATCAACCTAAAAATAATTTAGTATGAATATATCAAATTTTCCACATCTAAGGGATAGCTTCCTTCAAATAAATATGGAGATCTAATTAATGAACTAATGATTTAATTTGAAAAATTTATAGCCTCTAGACTTTTGCTCTAAGGCTTTGCACTAGATCATTTTACTTATGAATATAGTCCTTAAACTTGAGACTAAGTCTTGTGGTTAAATATTTAGATAAGTAAATAGCAAACTGAGTAACTCAACCACGGCCTGCTGAACCAGCCAACACAGGGCGCTTGAGGGCCATTCCAATTTCTGATTGAACATGAGGTAAATATAGGCAAGAACTTTTTCTTCTAGGAACATGGAAGGGCAGAGAAAGAAAACATAGGTTTACATCTGTTCAGTTGTTCTTTCACTTAACATTTACTGAACCTGTATTTGGAGTCAGAAATTGTCTTCATTTGTGGGAAGAGTTTAAAATCCTTCAGAGCTTTTCAATCCATCTAGTAGAGAGACATAGAATCACATATAACACATGAGATAAATGGTGGGCCAGTGTTTCTCAAACTTTATAATGTATAAGAATGACCTGGGAGCTTTATGAAAATGCATGTCCAGATAGAAGCACATGTAGGTCTATGAGAAGGTAGTCATCTGTTTTACCTGAAGGTCATTCTTCTGCCAATACAAAAAAAAAATAGATATTCTCCAGACAGAAGTGGAAATAGAATTGATAAATAGAGTTTTCTGTGTTTGTGGCACAATGTGTGACAGGTAAGGATGTAAAGATGAATGTGGGCCATATCACTAAGAGTCTTAAGTGCCACAATGAGGAATTGAAAAAAAATTTTTTTTTCCTTTTTGAAACAGGGTCTTGCTTTGTAGTTCAGACTGGCCCTGAGCTCACTTTGTAGCCCAGGCAGGCCTCGAACTCCGCAATCCTCCTGCTTCTGCCTCCTGAGTGCTGGGATTACAGGCGTGAGCCACCACACCTGGTAAAAATTTTATTCTATAGGAGAGTCACTGAGTGCTTCAAGCCCAGGAGTAAGGTATGCAGGTATTTGGTGAAGAACAGTCCAGTCAGAGGCAACAAGAGTAAAGTTCTCAAAGTTGGAGTGTTCTTGGTCTGTTTATGGATAAGCAAGAAGGCAAATGTATCTGAAATGCAGACTGAGAAAGATAATATTAGTTGATGAGGTCAGAGAGGTTGGCGGTAGTCAGATTATGTAGGGTCTTAGGGATTGTGGTAAGAACATTGGATTTTAAGTCCCTATGACATGATGTGAAGTCTGAAAGTATCACTGTGGCTACCATGTGCGAAGGAAAGGGGCAAGAATGGAAAGCAATATAATACCTAGAATTTCATCTTTTCCAAAATTTCACACAAATAGAATCCTATAGTCAGTAATCTTTTATGTTTGTTTCTTTCACTAAATAAATTGCATTTGATATTCACCCATGATGTGGGAATCAATAGTTCATTTCTTTTTATTGCTGAGAAAAATTTTATTTTGATATTCCACTGGTTGTTTTTCATTCACCAACTAATGAACATTTGGGTTGTTCCCAGTTTTGGGTGATTATGGATAAACATTTATGTATAGATTTTATGTGGTTTTACGTAGGTTTATTACTTTTGGATAAATGGGAATGATTGTCATAGTAGTACTAGACACATGTATAGTAAGTACATATTTAACTTTTACTGTTTTCCATAGCAGTTCTGTCATTTTGCATTCCTGCTAGAAACATGAGAGTTCTAGTTGCCCTGCAACCTTATCAATATTTGTATTTTCAATATTTTTTTATTTTAGCTATTCTAGGGAATATCTCAATGTAGCTTTAATTTGAATTTTCCTAACATCTAATATTATTGAGAAAAGTAGAGCCAGATTTACTGATACAGTGGATGTGGGATGTGAAAGAGATTGAGGAGTGAAGTAAATGTTAAAAGTTTTGGTGTGAGAAAAGTTACAGTGAAAGAGTTCAATAGAATTTATAAATAGTTAATTTAACATGATTTCAGTAACTCTGGGAAAAGCTAAACAAAGGTCATTAGAAAAGAGAGAATGGTTGTCATTACCATGCAAAGGAAAAGTGATACCACACTCCTATTCTCCATGCCCACTGAGAATTACCAATGAGATTTATTCAGAGCAAACTGGACTAATGATGACTAAAGAACTTTTATGGGTAGTGTGTGGGTGGAAAATGAAAGGTGTCAGCCTCAAGGAAAGAATAGCAGCCTATGAAAAGCAGGCCTCTTAATTTCTCAGGGATATGATTCACTGTGGAAGTCTGAAACTTGTTTTATAGCCTACACAGGCAGTGGCTCGGGAACAGTTGTTTTTACTGACATGAAGAGTAAAGAAAAGTGGATGGCTTGGATAATGGGATCTGGTAATTGGGCATAATGGGCAATGATATTGTCTTAAACAAGCAAATCTAGAGAAACAGTTATGCTGGTCCATACCAAGCAGAATCACAGGAGAGTTCACAAATCAAGGGGACCTGTAAGGCATAGTATACCCTGTGTTTTCCACCAGTTTCTCATGTTAATTGTTCATGGATGGATTGTTAGTCATCTCTGGTTGGTTCAGAAATGGCAATGGTCATTTAGGGAATAAGAAGACTATCTGGAAACTTCTCACACTGTTGCTTTGGATCTGATCTAAGAAGGCACAGAAAGATTGTTCCACCATATTTCTGGGATGCTTCATTGTCTGGTTTCTGATTTTTCTTTGGCTTCTTCATCGATTCATTTTCTTCCGCTTTCTACCTTTGTTTTTATTTATTGTCTTTGGCAACAGAAATCATTTTATTGTTACCTTTTGAAAAATTCAAAAGAGTCAGAAAAATGTATGGAAGAAAATAAAAGTTTTCTTGAAATCTTGCCACCTCAGGTTTTGTAAGATTAAATGTTTTGCACAATCATAGTTTCATGTTGACACATGAATATTCCCGTGTGGTCTTTTATATGAATTAGAAATTGTCATACACATTGATTTTTAAAAATAGTAGACAACTTTTGAAAAGTAAGTCTTTAATTTTTATTGGTGCTTGAACTAATCAATTGCACTCTCATTGACACTCTCAGTAACCAATGCAAAAAATTAGTATTCAATTTTCCAGACTATTCTTCATGATCGTATAAGTTTTATATATATATATATAATATTATATAATGTGTGTATATATATTATATATATAATGTATGTATATACACACATACATACATACACACACAGATATTGTTAAGAACTGTTAAACGAGAAACAGAATTTGTGTATAAAAGGAATATACCTCAGGGCTGGAGATTTAGCTCAGTGGTTCCAGCGCCTGCCTAGCAAGTGGAAGGTCCCTGGTTCAGTCCCCAGTAACCACATACAACAGTGTCAGGCATGGTGACTCTTGCCTACCGGCAATCAGTACCACACACCACAAATGCTGGGCTTGGTGGCTCAAGCCTGTAATCCCAGCACTCGGGAGGCAGAGGCAGGAGGATTGCTGAGTTCAAGGCTTGCCTGGGCTACATAGTGAGCTCAGGGCGAGCCTGAACTATAAAGCAAGACCCTGTCTCAAAAAAAAAAAAAAGGAATATACCTTAACACAGTAATGGCTGATATTACAAGCCCACACCTAACATACTCATGATGGAAAGTTAAAAACTCTTCTAAGTTCAAAAATGAGACAAGGGTGTTCAACAACAGTTCAGTTTACCACAATACAGGAAGTCCTAGCAGGAACAATTGGGCAAAACAAAATAGTAAAGCCATCAGATCAGAAAGGTAGAACTTAAATTGTATTTGCAAATAACATGATCTTATAGATAGAAAACTCAAAGACTCCACCAAAAGAACTAGATTAATTAATGAATTAAGTAAAGTTGCAACATACAAAATCAATGTGAAAAATCAGTAGCACTTCTATACACCAACAACAGATTGAACAGACTAAACACCATTGGATTGTGCATTTAAAATGTATAAATTGTTATGGTGTGGGAAGTATATATCAGTGAAGCTGGGATAGATATTTTAGTGTTCGTTCTATGGATTGTAATGTTTATAATTAACATTATCATTTACTTAAATAAATGCTTTTATCATTTCCTGAACAATGTATGAGCCTTACAATTCTTTTATTCTACTTGTCCATTTCTATTTTTGTTACTAATGTCAATATTTAATGCTTCATTTATTTAAATGTTATAAAGATATATTAAATTAATATTTCTAATTCTAAGGCAAGTATACTCATTTAGATTTTCATATATTTGTCCTTCACAGTATTCTTTGTTTTGTATTATTGCATTCCCACATGAACATCTCTTCTTTATACTTCTTTTGGTGGATTTTTAGTCTCATTTTTGTTTGCTAGGATATTTAATTTGTTTTGTTTTTGAAATAGTTTTACTGCCTGTAGAATTATATGTTGGAACATTCCTGTGTAAGCATTTGAAACATGTCATTCCATTATTTGTTGGCACTCATCATTTCTTTGGAAAAGACATTAGTTGGTGTTATTATTGTCACTTTGATAGTAATGTGTTTTTTTCTCCTCTGAAAATTTGTATTGTTTCTCTTTGTGTTGGAGTTTTAGTAGCTTTATTATGAACTTCCTTTGTACTTATCCTATTAGTATTCCTAAGAGATTCTTGAATTTATACACACAAACACACACATGCACACACATTTACTTTTAGAAAATATTGGCCAATGTTTTTTCAGTCATTGCTTTTGTTTCCTCTCTTTTCCTGAGATGCTATTAATAGCATATTCTGTAATTTGATCACATATAATTAACATGAACTATAATCTTGTCTTTTATGGGTTTTTTTGCATCTTTATATTTTCTTTTAGTTATGAATGTTTTCCATTACCTATTTTGTAGTCACTTCTTTCTTCTGCTATCAGACTTACTTATTGAATTCTTAATTTCAGGAAAAGTGCTCAACTTATACTGTTTCATTTTAATATATATATATATATAAAATTTCAGTTCTTTAGTGAAGATATTCAACTTTTGCTTTCTTAAGTGTATTATTTATTATTTATAGTTATTTTAAGTTTCCTGTCTGATCATGCCAGTATTCAAATCAAATTCAATTCAAAACTTTTTTATTGTCATCTTTCTCTTGATTTTTGGTCTTTTATTCATTTTTTTGACATGCAAGGAATTCTTTTTTTTTTTTTTTTTTTTTTTTTTTTTTTTTTTTTTTTTTTTTTTTTTTTTTTTTTTTTTTTTTTTTTTTTGAGACAGGGTCTTGCTTTGTAGTTCAGGCTGGCCCTGAGCTCACTATGTAGCCCAGGCAAGCCTCAAACTCAGCAGTCCTCCTGCCTCTGCCTCCCAAGTGCTAGGATTACAGGCACGAACCACCACACCCGGCCCAAGGAATTCTTTTTAATCGAAGGGAGGACATTGCATATGAAAAATTGCAGATGCTTCAACTAATATTAATTTTTCTCCTGGCAAGCATGCACCTCACAGGAAGATCACCTTCAACCAGTTGATGAAAGGTGTTAGCTTTTGTTATCCTTGGTTTATTTCCAGTAGAATATCACCTTGACTTTAAGAGAGTTTCCTTTTTGGAGTCTCAATTTAAAATCTTGTATACTTAGCAGGGCCAACTTGCTTTCTTGAGTCTGAACTTCATACTTCAAATTCCATAGCATTATTAGACTATTGAAGTTCTTGGTTTCCCAGAAGTTACATTCCCTTTTTTTTTTTTTTTTTTTTTTGAGCCAGGGTCTCGCTTTGTAGTTCAGGCTGGCCCTGAGCTCACTATGTAGCCCTGGCGAGCCTCGAACTCAGCAATCCTCCTGCCTCTGCCTCCCGAGTGCTGGGATTATAGGTGTGAGCTACCATGTCTAGCACTGTGGTGTGTGGTAGTGATTGCTTGTAGGCATGAATCACCATGCCTGGCATTGTGGTATGTGGTTACCGGGGATTGAACTTGGGGCCTTGTGCTTGCAAGGCAGATGCTGGAACCACTGAGCTAAATCCCCGGCCCCAGAAGTTACATTCTTCAGTGTGCATAAAGCTTAGGATTCATTGAATATCTGACAGTAAGCTTTATTCTAGAAGTTTTGGGGTTGTCTCCCTTCTATCTTTGAAGTTCTGGCCTCCTTAGCAATACTAAACTTTAGTATTTTTCTTTACAGTCCAGAGAATTTTTCAGAAGCCTCTGAATGCAGGTTTCTGGTGGGCTTCTATTCTCAGTGCAGTGAACTAGCAAATGTCCTAAATGAAAAGTCATAGGCAAATGTGGCACCTACTTCAATGTACTTTTCAGCTCTGCAAATTTGTCCCCTGGAAGCTTGCCTCTGCCTTGTGCTCCAATGAATTCGGATATTTTATGTGTTCTCTAGCTTTTATAATGGTCCCTGGCAGGAAACTTATTTTGAGACAGGTTGTTCCTTTATGGCTGGAAGCTGAAGTCCCTTGCATTGTACATTGTAATGTTTTGCTTTTCACTTTTCATATCAATAACATGGGTCTCAGAAATGACCACCTTCTCCATTTCATCCATTGATTAAAAAAAGCAGACAAAAGCATGTTTCTCAGTCCCAGAAAATATTTGCAACTGGGTCAAACCATGTTGTTACTGTGTCCTTTAGTAATTTTGTTTCAGTAGTACAATTTCTTTCTGGAAATTGCTCCCTGTGGAGATACTAGGATGAAATTATACTGCTTATTATCTTTTCAGATTGAAGGATCAAATTCTTGCAACCTTTATGACAGGGAAAACTTACCCCAAGATTCAGCTCCGTTTAAAGTTCTTCTGGGACAACTTTCTGTGGCTTTCACTACCCTTTCTGTGAGGTGGAATAATTTTTTTGGTGGTACCAAGAACTGAACTCAGGACCTGGTGCTTGCCAGGCAGGTGCACAGAGTCACTGAGCTATATTGCCAGACCTAGAATAAGTTTTAAAATTTTTAGAACACAGATATATTTCCAAGAACTGAAAAGCTTCGGTTCTCACTTTTAGAGTTTTTGCCACAGGAATTTCCCAGACTTGCTCACTGGAGTGATGTGCAGCTCTGTGGAAACTCCTTCTTCAGAACTTTAATAAGTCTGATTAAACCTTCTTCATTGTCTTCAGTTCCCCCTTGCTATCTGTGCCTGTGACTGTCCCTCTGCAGGAGAGGTAAAAGAAATTTAGATTGGCACTAGGCAGTGAGGGTGCAAGTTTCACTGATACCTTCCCAGAATCCATTTTAAACTTCTTTCCAACACTGAATTTAGATAGCACCCACAAAAATTTAGGGTGACGTCACTGGAGCATATAAAACCATGTGAATTGAGAATCTGAACAATATTGAACATTGCTTAGTTACAGCATTCAAAATTCAATCTGTCATCCTCAACAAACAGGCTAAAATATACTTGAATGGAATGAAAATTTGGCTTAATCTACTGAGTATTATGACATTGGCAAACATGTCTTAATTTGGCTTTGGTTTCCCATGAAAGAAGAGTGAATGAAATTTCACTGAAGTTAGAAATATATCTGTTCCAATTCTAACACTTTCCGAACTGGCTTTAACAAGGAAGTTAATAAAGGGGTCAAATAAGTTTATATTATTTATTTCTTTGAGACAGGGTCTCGCTTTGTAGTTCAAGCTGGTCTTGAGTTCACTATGTAGCTCAGGCAAGCCTCAAACTCAGAAATCCTCTTGCCTCTGACTCCCTGAGTGCTGGGATTACAGAGATTAGCCACCACGCCCAGCACTGTGGTGTGTGGTACTGATTGCTGGTGGGTGTGAATCACCATGCCAGGCAGGGATTGTGGTATGTGGTTACAATGGATCGAATTTGAGACCTGGTGCTTACAAGGCAGACCCCAGAACCACTGAGCTAAATCCCTGGTCCAAGTTTATATAACTTTTAAAACAAGGTTAAATAAATTTAAGTTTTACTGATACACTTTTTTTTTTTTGACACAGGGTCTCACTTCATAGTTTAGGCTGGCCCTGAGCTTACTATGTAGCCCAGGCAAGCCTCAAACTCAGTACTCCTCTTGCCTCTGCCTCCCGAGTGCTGGAATTACAGGCATGAGTCACCACGTCTGGTGCACTGACACACTTTTTAACACCATTCTTATCCTGAGATGTATTGTAAGTCTGCAAGAAAGGGAAATCAGTTATCACAAACACCCTATTGACTACTGTGTAGTAGACATGCTGTTCTATTCCAGTGACCTATGAAACAGCAGATCCCTTCATCAGTCATCAATGACACTTACAGTTGGCTGAGTGTCTTATTTTGGATCCCCTAAAACACAGAACTGATGAGTAGGTCTGTGTGAATAACTTTATCTGGGAGGCAATATCAGGAAACATTATGAGGGGCATAGGGTCATAAGACTAGAAAGTACAAATAGTACATGTTCTGCTAATGCGAGTACTAATTGGAATTCATTCTACTCAAGATGTATTACAGGACATCTAACTTTGAAAAGTGGTGAGGTGAAGGAATTTATAAACAAACCCTAATGTCTCTAAGTCTAAGGGTAACATGGAGACAGCCGTGAGTGTCAAGGGGATATAAATAGCACACTAACAATATCTTCTATATATTCTAAATGATCATGCACATCAGATGTACATGGCATTTCTCACCTTAATTTTTATTGCCAACTTGATTGAATTAAGAGATACATAGAGAGATGATTGGTTTGTGAGGGTACTAACTTCATCAATGAATTAGCCCACTGATGAATTCATAGCTGAATAGGCTATTAGTGGGTGACTGGGTCCTGCCTTTGAAAAACATAACTATTCTCTAGCTCTTTCCCTTTCTCTTTGCTTCCTGGTTGCCATGAGATGAAGAGCTTTCTTCTGCCATGGTGTTATGTCTTACCTCAGCATGACAAGCAATAGAACCAGCCCACTATGACCTGAAACCTCTGAAGACATGAACCACAATAAACTTAACATGTTTTTCTCACATATTTGGTCACAGAGGTGAAAAACTGACTAACACTATCCCTTGTACCATTGCTTCTTGGAGCTCTAATCAACCTTTCATTCTATATCAAATACTACTTTCCCCAGAAATTCTTCATTTACTTCCCCTGATGTAAATATCACTCATTCTGTTTATGATATGACATGCACTTAAAGTCCTTATGTGGATACCTTTGCTTTTCTCTTGTGTAATTTCATGCTATTACATTGTAGATATTCACAAGTAAATTCAATCCTTCTTATCAAAACATTTTATCCTTGAAGAGATACACGTATCTATTTCAATTTTCTAGTCTTGTTGCACTTAGTACACTGCCTTATTCAGGAGAGAGGGACAATCAGTGTTTGAATAACGGAAAATCTTCAAATTGTAGAGCAGAAACAATGTTGTTAAGGTATGAATTAAAGTATGAGGAATTTGGTTATTTGTCAAAGTAAGAGAATGACTTGAATTGTTTATTTTGGGAAGAGTCATTCTTATTTGTTGGATGAAGTTTGTATCTGGACAGTCAAATATTTAAATAAACACCAGGAGGAACTGTGTAATTTCATACTTCCATCTGGACTGCAAGACACATGTATGGGTGGGTCTGTTCTGAAGTCATGCTTACAAATGGTTAAGTATGTCCTTGGGAATTTTCAGATTTTATTCAGACAGATGTTTTCTCTAACTACTATTGGCTTTCATTTAGACAAATCTAAAAGTTAGGATAGTTCTATTTTCCCTTTCTTTTAAAAATAATAAAATGGATTTCTTATGCATTTGTAATGGATGTTTATAGTCATTTTTATATATTAAATGCTATTAATCAAGAGAAGTAATTTGAGTTAAGCTATTGCCCTAAATAAGTAAAAAATGGAAACATAATTGGAAATGGTTTCTCCCCTCCTATTTTTGTACTGTTCTACTTAATATTTGGCAGATGGAGTATGAATAGAAATGCTTAAGTTGGAATGCTTTATGGGGTTTTAAACTGTTGTTAATTAGTCGTGAAATAATTTTAATTACTTCAAAATTCCATTATGACAGTGCTTCAAATGTGTGCCACATATTGGCAAACTATTGAAGGCCATCATTTTGTAAATCATTTTACTTACATTTATATTGATGGAATGGAAAATAAGGTGAATGCATTTAATGTATTTATAGAGAAGAGATTTGACAGGGAAAAGAAAAACTGTTTGCCTCAAATTGGGCTATAAAAATCCCCAAACCTCTGGGATTTTATCAGCAGTCCAAAGAAATTACTTTAAAAGTGGAAAAAGTAGTGTGAAAGAAAGAGGAAGAACAACTGAATCCAATTCTCTTCTTCTGATTCCTCTTTTAACTGTTTTCATTTTTTATTTTGGCTATGTGTATTTTTACTACTAGCCTAGAAGAGGGAGATGGCAGTCATGAAAATCAAAAGTAGCCTTCAATTTTTTTTTCCATTTTCACTGAGGTATAATTGATAAAATTGTATACATTCAAGGTATACAAAATGGTGTTTGATATTCTTATATATGATAAAATGGTTGTCATAATCAAGCTAATTCACTTGTTTTTCATTACAGAGCTACTTTTTAAAACCTTGTTTGTATATGTGCAGTCGGACACAAGATCTACTCTTAGCAAATTTCAAGCATCTGATGCAATATTAGTAACTATTTAGTCACCATGCCGTTTCTCTGCAGACTTTATATATGAAAGTTTGTACCCTTTGATCAACATCTTCCCATTTCTCCTATCCATGACTCTTGTGAGCATCTCTGTTTTGATGAGTTCAACTTTTAAAATTACACATACACGTGCGATCAGGTAGTATTTGTCTTTCTATGCCTGGTGCATTTCATTAGTATAATGTCATCCAGCTTCATCTGTGTTGTGCAAATGGTACATTTCCTTCCATTTTAAAGGCTGATAAAGAACGCTTTTTAATAGCTCTGGGAAGATTTGCTGAGGAAGGATGATGTTATATACAAGACACTGGGAAATAGATATTCATTTCTTTGTTTAGTCAATCATTCAAACATTTGTTGAATGAATACATGAAAGATTAAGGAACATAGTTCTCAACTTCAAGGGATTTATCATCTAGTAGGAGGCAGAATATATGTAGTGAAATGTCCATTATAAATTATAGACTGTGTAAGTACTTGAAGATAAGTTATAAAATGTTGGAAAAATTAGAAGCAAAATAAGCACTTCCAGTTTAGGGGTAAGTGTGGAGTCTGGAAATACTTCTTTAAAAAGGTAATGTTTGAATTTTATCCTGAAGGATGGACGGAATTTTAATAAGCATGTAACAAAGTATTCACAAGAAATACTTGGCCCATTTTCACTTTCAAACTTCACTCTCCCATTGTAGTCTGTATTTTTGGGAAAAATGACCCCATTTTGATCTCTAGCATTGGTCCTGATCGACTTATGCAGATCAGCTTCTTCTGTTCCCCACCCTGAGGTAGAAGGAAATTATTAGGTTGAAATGTAAACAATGTCTCTGCACCAGAGACCTGATTTACAGGAGGACTGAAAGCTAGAAGCTGAAATGATTGGACACGAGCTGTTAGTGTTAGGAATTTGGCTTAAATAGCAGATGTCTTGAACTTGTCACTTAGGTCAAGGAAGTTGATTCAATTTGGAATAGTGGGAGATTTGACTAATAGAAGAAAATTATTCCCTTGACAGGTCCAGAGCCCACTGCCTTTAAAACACTGGCTCTGGCCCATTAGACCATTCAGCCTAATTTTAGCTGGAAATCCTCTTCCAGGATTCCCCTCTCTAACACAGTGAACAGTTTGTCAATTGTATCTTCATAAAATTTTCAGATCTGTTTACTTCTTTCTGTCCTATCTGCTGATGGAACTATTCCCCCTCATTAGTTCTAATTAATATGACAGCAGTCCCCTCCTAATCATTCTCTCTGGCTCCCATATGACCTCTTTCCATTCCATAATGACTTTTTTCAAGAAAAAATTCTGACCATGTTAACCCCAGGCCTTGTCTTTCACTGTTTGTCAATCTCTGTTTTTGTGCCAGTCGTCTGAACACATAATGTCTCCCTAAGACAACAATGCTCTCACATGTCAATATGATGGTTATTTGCTTATAACCATTACGTCCCCTTCTCTTTGTCTTTACATTATACTACAGTCCATTACCAGAGTATGAGTATTTGGGAATCTTCATTCGCCTAAATTCTCAATCCACATAGACTCAGGGGCTTTGATAAAGGAGTCTTCTGGTGGGAAGCACTAGGAGGCTGTGTAGCTGGCTTCCATAAAATGTTTCAGGAAATATGACACAAGGCTGAACCTCTGTTTAGCTGTAGCTCCAACTCTAGTGTAGCTGAGTGAAGAGCAGGACATTAAATGGGCTGATTATTAAGTAAGGTGCAGGCAGCCAGAACCCAAGGTACATGGACTGTAAAGCAGTCTAGAGCCTGGATGTGAGACTGAAACAACAAAGAGTTGAAGGCACTGGCCTCTAAAACATCCTGTGTCTTCTGGTTTTGCCTTGTGCAGCTGTACTACTCCAATCTCTCAAGAGTGACTGACGGACAATTATATTGATACTTCAGGTGACATTTTTTGCATTATCATCAAATTTTCTTGTGAAATTTAGTGAGTACATTTATGTTTTGAAAAAGTTTACATTTGAAAATTTTCCCAACAATATTTATCTCTAAATTAATTTTGCTCTATAGGTAGAGAGGGCTAATTAAATCATTCATGAGAATAAGCTTTTAGAATAATGCCACTCTTGCCTCATGTTGTGTGGAATTTCAACTAAGTACCAGATAAATTAGTTCTGCCTCTGTGGTGCTTTCTATAGCTAATATTTTACAACTGTTCAAGAACATAATCAGTCATTGTAGAACTGAAGTTTTCTGCAGCAGCATTACAAAGAAAGTTGCATGGCCTAGATTTGTCATATTCACCAATCTTAATATTATTGCTATTAAACTCATTAATAAATATTAAATCAATTCAACAGCGGGTTTTGAACATTTAGTATAAACAATATATTGTTTTAGGCACTGGCAGGGATATAAAGATGTAGAAGACATTCCAACTTTCAGAAGCTGGTAGGGAATATAGAAGCAGAGAGAAAAAAATAGAAGGAAGGGTGTATTTTGTGTCAATAAAGAAGTATGAAGCTCATTAGTTATTCCACTAAAGTGATTAAAAAGGATTGCATATTTGAGTATATGTAGGGGGCAGAGTTGAGAGAGAGTGTCTAAGAAAAGGTAGTTCTGTAAGCAAAAGCTCAACATTAAGTAAAATGTATAAGTTTGTTCAGCACAGTGATGAAGGACTATTTGGGAAATGTTGATTGGAACACATTATCCAAAGCTTCTTAACATTTCAGTATGAGATGCTTTTTTTTTTTGTCAAATTTTTAAAACTGGAATTTACAGACTTAATCTACAACTTCCATGTTTTTAAGATTATTTTTATGTCTTTTTGATGATTTTCTGCATTCTGTTGCCACTATCTTATTGAGGATTTTTGCATCTATGTTCATTAGGGAAGTTGTCCTGTAGTTCTCTTTTTTGGTTGGGTCTTACTCTGGTTTTAGTATCAGGATAATACTTGCTTGTAGGAATAATTTTGGGAGTATTGCCTCACTTTCAATTCCACTGAAGAGTTTGAAGAGTAATGACATTAGATCTTCTCTATATATTTTGGAGAATTCAGCAGTGAAACCATCAGTACCAGGGCTTTTCTCTGTTGGTAATTTTAAAATTACATTTCCAATTTCATTGATTGATATTGGGTTACTTAGAATTTTTATAGCTTTTTTATTTGGCTTTGATAATTCCTATGTGTCTAGGAACCTGTCCATTTTTGTGTTTTCCATCTTATTAGAACAGGTTCTCAAAGTAGGCATTGATGAAATTCTGGATTTCTGGATTTACTGTGGTTTTACCCTTTTCATTTCTAATTATATGCATTTTAAAACATTTTTTTTATAAAGTTGGCTAGAGTTCTATCAATTTTATTCATCACAGGAATTCAGGGATGGCTCTATATAGGTAAATCAATATACTAGACCACATCAATAGAGCAAAAGACAAAAATCATACAATCATCTCAATAGATGCAAAAAAGTATTTGATAAAGTCCAACAACTATTCGTGACAAACCCTACAAAAATTGCAATAGATAGTCTTTATCTCAATCCTGTAAAAACCATCTATGACAAACCAATAGCTGACATCATACTAAATGAACACAAACTGAAAGCTTTCCTTCTAAAATCAGGAACAAGAAAAAGATGTCTGCTATAACCACTCCTATTCCAACATAGTTCTGGAAACATTAGCCACAGCAACTATAAAAGAGAAAAAAATTAAAGATAGGAAATGAAGAAGTTAAATTATAATTATTTGCAGATGATATAATACTTTACATAGAAGATTCCAAAAGCTCAGCCAAAAGACTTCTAAATTTAATAACCAATTCAGTTTTTTAGCTGGATATAAAATGAGCACTCAAAAATCAATAGCACTGGGTTTGGGGATGTAGCTAAGCAGATGATGCACTGTCCTGGCAAGGCAAAGATCCTGAGTTCAATACCTGGTATAGCACACACACACAGAAGTCAATAGCATTGCTGTACACAAATAAAAAACATAAAGAGAGAGAGAAATTAATGGAAAAGCATCTGTCATAATAATATCAGGAAAATGAAATATTGAGGAATCAGTCTCAAAAAGAAAGTAAAATATCTTTACACTGAAAATGACAGTACTCAGAAAAAGGAGATTGAAAAGGATACCAGAAAGTGGAAAGATACCCTTTTCTCATGGGAGGAAGTACCAACATAGTGAAAATGGCCATACTTCCAAAATTGTTATACAGATTTAATGAAATCTTAATCAAAATATCATTAGCATACTTCACAGAACTAGAGAAATCATTACGAAAATTCACTTGCATTCAGAAGAGACCTAGAATAGCAGAAACAGTTCTAGATAAGAAGGGCAAGGCAGGAGGCATCACAGTCCCTGAATTGAAACTATACTACAGAAATTTTATGATAAAAACAGCATGGTACTCACACACACACAAAAACCCACCAAAAAAAACAAAAAAAGAAAACAGACCTGAAGATCAATGGGACAGACCAGAAGATGCAGAAAGAACCACAAACACTACACCCTCTTTTTCCTTTGAATATTTCTTACTATTTCACAGTACCTATCATACATTTTAGAACTCATTTACACCTTCAGTTCCTCATACCAGAGAAAATATACAATATTTACACATCTGTGACATATTTATTTGACTTATGTTTATTTCACTTGTGAGTATGTCCTCAAGGTAAATTCATTTGAGTATAAATGGTTCAAATTTATTATTCTTTATGTCTGAGAAGTACTTCATTTTATTAAAACACACACACACACACACACACACACACACATACACACACATCTTCTTTATCCAGTCTCCTGTTGATGGGCATTTGGGCTGTTTCCAATATTTAGCTAATGCAAACTGAGCTTCTATAAGCACGGGTGCATATATGTCACTGTGATATGATTCTTTGAATTATTTTCTGTATTTACCTAGCAGGGAAATAGCAGGGTCAAATGGGACCTCTAATCCTTGCACCAGTCTACATTCCCACCAACAGTAGAGAAGGGTTCCTTTCGCTCCACAGCACCACCAGCATTTTTTGCTGGTTAATTTTGAGGTAGCAGCCATTCTTTATGGAGTAAGATGGACTCTCAGTTTGATTTTTTTTTTTTCATCTACAACTCTGGAATGACCAGTGATGTTGAGTATTTCTTCAACTGTTTCTTAGCTGCTTTTATTTCTTCACTGCTTTTATTTCTTCCTCTGAAAAGTGTCTGTTCATTTCAGATGCCCATTTTTGAATTGGGTCTTTAAACTTGGGGGGACTGATTTTTAAAAAGTTCTTTATATACTCTAGATAGTAGCCCTTTGTTTGAGAAATACCTGGTAAAATTTTTTTTCTAGATTGTAGGTTGTCTTTTTACTCTGCAAGTGTTTTTTCTTGCTGTGCAGAAACTTTTTAGTAAGATGAAATCTAAGTTGTTGATTTCTTTTGCTAGTTCCTACCTTGATGATGTTTTGTTCATAAAGTGTTTCCCTATCCAATGTCTCCAAGAGTTCTACCTAGTCTGTTTTCCAGCAGGTGTAGTGTTTCTGTTTTTGTTGTTGTTGTTGTTGTTGTTTTAGACAGGGTCTCACTTCATAGTTCAGGCTGGCCCTGATCTCACTACATAGCCCAGGCAAGCCTTGAACTCAGCAATCATCCTGCCTCTGCCTCTCGAGTGCTGGGATTACAGGCATGAGCCACCATGCCTGGCTAGTGTTTCTGTTTTTATACTAACATCTCTAATCCATTTTGATTTTAGTGTAGCTTGGCAAAAGATGTGTATCTAGCCTATTCTTTGGTAAATTGAAGCCCAGTTTTTCAAGCACCCCTTGTTAAAGAGTCATCACGCCCAGCATTGCATGTGGTTACTGGGATTGAACTCAGGACTTTGCGTTTGTGAGGCAGGCACCGGAACCACTGAGCTAAATCTCTGGCCCCAGTACCATGCTGTTTTTATCACAGTGGCTTTGTAGTATAATTTCAAGTTGCAGATTATAATACACCCTCTGTGTCCTTGTTGCCTAGAATTGCTTTTGATACTTTAGGTCTCTTTTGTTTCCAGATGAATTTTTGGGTTATTTTCTCTAGCTCTGTGAAACATAATATTGGGATTTCAATTGGGATCGCATTGAATCTATATAGTATTTATGGGGGTATAGCCATTTCAATGATATTGGTTCTTCCTACCCAGGAATAAGGGATTCTTTCCATTTTTTGATATCCTCTTCAATCTCCATTTTCAAAATGCTGTAGTTTTCAGAGTAGAAGTCTTTTGTCTCCTTTGTAAAATGGATTCCTAAATATCTCATTTTTGGCTGCTTGTGTGTCAGGAATTGATTCCCCAATTTCTCTCACAATGAGTCTATTGTTTCTGTTCACAAAAGCTATTGATTTTTGAGTATTGCTCTTTTATCCAACTACACTACTAAATCTGGCAGTTAAGTCTAGCAGTATTTGGTTTTGTTTTTATGATCCTCTATATAGAGTATCATGTCATCAGCAAACAATGACAGCTTAACTTCTTCCTTTCCTATCTTTGTTCCTTTTTTTTCTTTCTCTTATCTTAGTGTGAAAAGTTTCAGTTTTTGATCATTAAGTGGGATGCTGTCTGTTGGTTTTTCATAAATAGCTTTTATGAGATTAAGATAAAGACTGTCTATTCCAATTTTCTGTAAAGTTTTGATCATGAATTAGTGTTGGGTTTTCTTAAATGCTTTTTTCTGCATCTATTAAGATGACTATATGGTTTTTGTCCTTGAGCCTTTTAATATAGTGTATCACATTTATTTATGTATGTTGAACCATTCTTGCATCCCTAGGATGAATCCAACTTGGTTAGGGTGTATGATCTTCATTATGATCCTCTGCTTTCATTGTGTCCCATGGATTTGTGTACATTGTATTGGCATTATCATTAAATTGTAGAAACTCTTCAATTTCTTCTCTTACTCATTGATTGCTCAGGAGCTTGTGTTCAATTTCCATGTGTTTGTAAGGATCTTGGGATTCCTTTTTGCTATTGAGCTCCAGTTTCAAGGCACTATGATCTTACAGTATACAGGAGATAACTTCAGTTCCTTTGCATTTACTTAAACATGCTCTGTGAACTAGCAGTTGGTCTATTTTGGAGAATGACCAGAGAGCAGCTGAGAAGAATGTATATTCTGACTTTGTGGGGTAAAATGCTCTGTAGACATCTAATAAGTCCATATGTTCAAATGTTTCGTTCAGTTCACGTATTTCAGTATTGATTTTTTTTGTACAGTTGATCAGTCTATTTGTGGCAGTGTGGCATTGAGGTCCCCTACTAATATTGTGTTAGTGCTTATCTGGTTTTTCATGTCTATTAGTATTTGTTTTATATTCTTGTGTGCACTAGAATTTGGTACATAAATATTCATGAATGTCATTTCTTTCTCTTGGATTGTTCCCTGCATGAGGATTCAGTGTCTTTCCTTGATTCTCTTAATGAATTTTGGTTTGAAATCTACTTTGTCTGCAAATAATATAGCCACTCTTCCTTTCTTGTGGTTTCCTATTGCATGGAGAATTGTTTTCCATCCTTTTACTTTCAGTCTATAGATTTCTTTCTTAATTAGGTGTGATTCTTGTATACAGCGTATTGCTGGATCTCACTTCTTAATCCATTCTGCTAGTCTGTCTTTTAATTGGCATGCTGATGCTATTCATATTAATGGTTATGATTGATATGGACTGATTTAACTCTGTCATATCATTTTCCTGTTCTTGGCTCTTTTATTCTTTGCTTTCCCCCCTTTTCTATTCAGTTTCTTGCCTTGCCCAATGAATTCTCTCTACTGGATCTCATGGAATTTGGGACTTCATTATCTTTTTTTAGAGTTGTTTGGAGTGCAGGTTTGGCAATTATGAAGTTTCTCAGGTGTCCTTTGTCATGGAAGTTTTTTATTTCCCCATTGATTTTGAAACGGTTTTGCAGGATACAAACCTAGTTTGGAGGTTGTTTTCTTTGAGACCTTGGAATAATGCAGGCTCTCCTTGACTTGAGTGTTTGCCCTGAAAAATCTGCTGTGATTCTAAAGTGTTTTTCTTTGTGTGTGCTTTGTTTCTTTTCTCTATCCTCTTTCAATGTTTTGTTCCTCTGTTGGATTTCTGGAATCTTGGCTCTTATATTCCTAGGTATAAGTTTATTTAAATCACAGCCATGTAGAATCCTATATGCCTCACTTATCTGTATGTCAAATTCAATTCCTTTTCCTGTGATTTTTTTCCATTACATCTGTGAACAGTTTTTCATATCTTTTGTACTTTCTTCTGCTTCTTCACTAACCCCAATCAGTCCTATATTATTCTTCTTTGCACCATCTAGGAGCTCCTGGATTTACTTCTCATGGTCCTTTGCCATTTTCCATAAATTATTCCTTTTCCATTCATTGGGTGAAATCCTATCTTGTATATCTGATATTCAGACTTCACATTCATTCATCCTATTTTGCAAACTCTCACTGGAGTTTTTCTTCTCCTGTAAATCTGTTTGAAGCTGCTTAACAGATTTCATTACTCTTGCAATATGAGATTTTACTATGTTCCTGAATCTCTTCTTTAGTATTATTAATCATAACTTTCACTATGGGTAGTATCTGTATTTTTTGACAGTATCTGTATTTTTATCCGAGAAATTATTTTTGATTTCCATTTTGCTAGGATCTCTTTTGATACTGGCTCATAGATTCCTGGTGACTGAGCTTCAGTTTGTTCTATTTCCCTTTTCCCTGGATTCTCTTCTGGTCATAATCTTGCATCTGGGTTTTTGAGTTTTTTCTCATTTCTATTTATTTGTTTGTCATTGCTGAGGTTTTTGCTTTAATTCTTGGCCTGGTATATGGGCAGTTTTTATTGCAAGTGTCTGTTTTCCCAATATTTGGAATGCTTAGGAGATGGCTACTTCCTGGGATGTCCTTCTTGGGTCTGTAATGATCCTTACTCAATCTCAGTTCCGGTGCACCATGGAAGATACTTAAACAGAACAATCACAACACCTCAGTTGAAATAATACAACCAGTATCATCAATAGTATCAAACACAGCACAGGAAATGACAAACTATGGCAATTGCTATTCTGATACCTTTAACCTCATGAGTTAGATCTGTGACCATATACCAAAGTTTAGATTTAACTACAAATATATTTATAATGTATAGTCCCTTTGATATAGCCCTATCACCCATTGGTTACAAATGGTCACCACGGAGTCGGGGGGACATTAGAAAGATAGAAAGAGAGGGAGAGATTATAAATAGGTTTGTAGAGCATATAAAGATCACAGCAACTCTGGGAGGTTCATAGAAGGTTGAGAACAAAAGAGACAGAAGGGTCAAATTCAAAACAGGACAGACTAGCAGTAGCAGCACAACTAGAAACTGTATTCACGCTCCTATAATAATACAGAAGGAGAAGGCAGAGCATTGGACCACACCGACTTCACAGAACTGACTGGAGGAAAAATGAGAATCAAGGAACAAAAGAATAGGGGTAACCAGCAGTAATAGAGAGTCAGGAGACTATTTTGTATTCTTAAAAATAAGAGCAGTTGAGACCAGAATAAAACCTGAAATTGGATGGATTCAGCTACAAGAAAGTACAGAAATAAAGAATAAAAGAGAGGGGAGAAAACAGAAAAAGAAAGAAAAATGAAAGAAAAAAGTTAAAAAAGAGAGATGAAAGAAAAAACAATGACAGGAACAAAAAAGAAAAAAAATACACCAAAAGGCCCTTCAAGGCCTGGACCTGCTTTTTCCAGTGAAAAATATGGGCAGTAGCATGCAGATTGGAGTTAACTAACCACAGGGAGACAGCCATCATTCACTGATAGTCAGTCTGACTTCTGCCTACAATGCCTGAATTTAGCTCAAGGAACTCCTGCAAGGTTGAAAGTACTGCCACCCTGCCCCTGAAGTGAGTCCAGGGTCCTGTAGGTGGCACTTGGCCCACTAACTCACTGATGGTTGTAGTCCACAGCTTTTCTTCACTCTCCCAGTGGGAGATTTTTCAGTATGGAAGGCAGGGAACTGGGACACGAGGACATGAAACTGGAACTGTTGGGATGCCATGTGGTGACTGTGCATCTGGTTCTCTTGTCAGGCTAGACTCAGAACTTAATCCTTTTTTTGATGCAGCCCTGCCCACTGGAACTGGGATCCTCAGTCCCTTGGGGTGGTGGGCAGAGCTTCTTTACTTGACTGGCGCTGATCCTCTGTCCTCTATCTGGAACCAATTTATATACATTGAAAATAGCAGCTGCTGCCATCCATTATGACTGCTGATCCACTCCACTATCTGTTTCTCTGAGGGAACCTGTGGGCCATCAGAAGTCATCAATCATCCGCAGGTATGGCAGCCTCTCCCCCACCAAAAGACATGGCTTGGGCAGAGACATTTTGCCCTTTTTGTTAAAGTTTTCTCTTTGCTCTTCCTGTAGATTTCACTTATCTCACATCCTTCCTTGGTCTTGAGGACGCACTTCCCTCCTTTTTTTCCTTTGAGCTGCTATATTCTAATATGGGAACTATAAATTACAAAGAGATTCTTTCTATGTTACTGGAAGTCCTAAACATCTTATTTTACAATACCTATCATATATTCTGGACCTCATTTACACCTTTGGTTTTTCACACTAGAGTATTTTCACATTTGTGTCCTATTTATTTCATTTATGAGTATGGCCTCAAGGTGCATCCATTTCACTGCTGTTAATTTAATTTTTATTTGTTAGGAAGTGTTTTTATTTAATTGGTCAAGTTATTTTAGTTTATGGCTATATAAGACATTCAAATATAAGTTTACATTACTTGTGTATTTGTCTATAATTAAGATAAATGTTGGTAAAAAGAATTTAAACTTTTTCCCTTTTAAGGGATATTTATGTGTTACCTTCAGATGAAAAATTTTGCACTGAAGTAAAATATTTTAGAATATGTTACCTAGGGATGGGGATGTAGTTCAGCAGTGTAATGCCTGCTTGGCAAACATGAGGCTGTGAGTTCAGTTCCTGGTAACAAAAAAGAAAAAAACCCAAATATATCACCCTGATATAATAATAGTTCATTTAAAAATCTGACTTCATTTTCTTTCCATGGGTCTGTCATATTCTGAAAGGCATTGGCTCAGGTGGCCTGAGAACAATAAAAAACAGACGAAGGAAACTAAAGTGATGACTTCCCAAGAAATATTTTTATATAACCCTTCCAAGTACACATGCCCTTTCTATCCAATTCAGACATTCTAGGAAATGACTTGTAGAAGTAGCTCATGCTATGAAAATTGTTTAAGGTGTTTCTGGATTCTCCAACTTGAAAACATTCAGCTTACTAATCTCTGTGAAGAAAACAATACAACTCTGGGGACAATATCACAGATAATAAAAGCCTTACTTCTGTTTTCTATAATACTAACATATATCCACCTATCTCACTTTCACTTTCAACAGATGAAGTGAACAATTTCATAGAGAAAACAGATACATGACAGCATGAAGTATCTCAGTTTTATACTTCATCTCTATAAATTTAGGACTTTTCAGTTCTTATTTTACTTTAGCTCTCAATAGCATTTACTACTACTGATTATACTGGTCAGATAATTTAAAGAAGTGGAGTGGACAAGGGTAAGATCAGAGGAAGGGTACAGACTGGCTGAACTGAAGAGCTGATTTTTGCTGTGCAAGAATGTGAACTGAAGTCTTCTGAGATTTCATGAGAAATTTGACCCATGGATATTAACCAGCTACTGAAGTCCCCAAACATTTATCTGTTGTAATCTGCCTTGTGATGAAAACTTCACCTCTTTCTTTCTTATAGATTGGATATTGAATGGTTCCCAAAGACCATGTGTTAAAGGCTTTTTGTTTGCTGAGTTCCATGAGATGTGCAGCTTTGTTCTACTCTGTGTTCTCTGTCATGTGGTGTGGGCTTGCCACACAGCCAAAGGAATAGGCCAACCAGTTATGAGCTGACACCTCCAAAACTGTAAGTCAAAATAAATCCTTTTCCTTTAAGTTGATTTTCTCAGTTGTTCTGTCACAGCAATGGAAAGCCTACCAGCACATTCTTCCACACTATATCTGGTATGGTAAGAAATATGTTGCTGCTTCAACCACAGTTGGACTATATTGTTTTCCTCACCTCACTGGGTATTATCTTTACTGGGATGGTGGGAGCATTTTTCTGAGTTAGGAAACAGATGCATTCTCTTTAGCAAATAGGGTTTTCAGTGTAATCTCTCAGGTTCATTATGGGTTAAAGGGATGGTGTTGGCTTTGCTTGGGAATCTAGTTAATTATGTTTTGAGTTTTTTGGATTTTCAGCAAGATAAACACCTTTTTGGAGAACAATTGCTACTGGATAAAAAGAATGAAAACTGTGTATGTTTTGACATGCTTATCTCCCTTTTGGGAAGAAACTAAAACTAAAAGTAAACAAGCAAACAAAACTAAGAAATTTATTCAAAGATGTTTATAGTAATGCTTATTTATATCAGTAAATCATAAATGGTATCCAAATACCTCAAGGTAGAGATATATGAACTCATGAGCATGATGCATAGGTAGAAAAATGATTTGAGTATGATACTACTTGGATGTATGTATGTAAACTAATGTTAAGTGAAGAGAAGAACAAGAGCAGGGAGTACATACTGGTCAACTACATAAAAAGAGATTGCTCTCCACTGATACAAATTGGGAATTTATTGTATGAATGTCCACATACTAGAAATAAAGGGTGGAAAGACATTACGAATTGATACGGTTTTAGGAATGAGCCTTTTTCTCTCTTAGTTCTGTTCATCTCTGGGCACCATCTATATGACACCAGGATCTGCCTTGACTTAGCCCTGATCTATTCTTTCCTTGCTTTTGGCTTCTACTTCCAACCACTCTGTCAAACCCTCAGAGCTCATCAGATCACTTTTTTGGGTAAGGTACTGTAATTAATTTGGGAAAGTTTGGTTTGAATGCTGGAGATATTGAAGTTGTTGACCTCTCTTGGGCTTTCTACCTGCTTTTGTCTGACTCATCCTACTAATACATGGTCTGGTACATGTCTATCTTGGTCTACCTCTTCTGTGAAACTGTAGGCCAAAAGTTAAGCCAAATCCATTGAAATTTAGTCTATGAAAGGTTTTTGTGTGTGCATGCTTATGCGCATGTGTGTTAAGTAAATGAGTCTCTAGACATTTGGATTTTCAGGTAATATAAAGATGATATTTGGGGTAGGACTTGTCCCTAAGTCATTGAATCACCCAACTGACTTTTTCTTTTTTTTTTGAGACAAGATTTGTAGTTCAGGCTGGCCCTGAGCTCACTATGCAGGCCAGGCAAGCCTTGAACTCAGGAATCTTCCTGCCTCTGTCTCCTGAGTGCCAACTGACTTTTTATTCCACCATAAATGGGTAAAAAGAATCAGTTCTTCTCAAAGTTCTTCCAGAGTTTTGTTGACTACTCTAACTTGTTAGTTCATCTTTGGGACAAGATATTTGGGTGAGAAGTACAAAGAAAGAACTAGAACAGAATAAATCAGATATATAAGAGAGTATCTTATGGCCTTTCTCTAGACAAGAAAACTACCTTTCCTTCAAGTGAGTCTATTATTTATGCTTTAGGAGTTACATATTTTAACTTAATTAGGTAGCCCTCACTGAATTTGTTCCTACACTTTAAAAATTCCCCAAAATATGGAAGAAGGTCTTTGTTTCCATCAAATGGCTCTACTGTCTTGTAGCTTCAAGGTTAACCCAAAGTTAAGGCAGTCAGCATCAAAAGAAAGGTCTGAGAATCACAAAAACATAACCACTTTAATCTGGAGTGATGATAATCAATTCCATTTAATTCTATTCACAAAAATTAAACTCATTATCCCAACTAGAGGCAAGATGATGCCGAGAGGATTTCGTGATGCAGTGTGTCTGACTTACACTGCTCAATGACCAACTCTGCAGTATAGAAAGGAGTATTATTTTTTTTTGTTTCTGAGGAGTATTTTTTATTGTTCAGTTATTTGTCTGCACTACATTCTTCTATATTCTGAATTTATCTATTTAATTAAATCTCACCCATCTAGTCACAATGAGGTAAGTAGCTTTAATCATATTAATTACTTGTTGTATAAATATGTGACTCCCCATAGTTTGCTAACTTAAGTATCAACTACTTCTCCTGGTACTAAAACCCTCAAAGAACATAATCCCATTCTGATTTTTTGGCTTCATATTCCAATACTTCTTTTTCTTTTTCAAATGTTTCAGTCAAAATGGACTACTTGCTGTTCTTCAAACACAGGAGTATTTGATTTATCTTATGTTCCCATCTGGTGCTCTACCTATCTTTTCTGCCTCTCATGGGTAGCAGACATTTTAAATAAATTCAGCATATTTTTCTTATTTTATGCCTTCCTGAGTCCTCTAGTGAGGGGAACCATTGAATTTTAAACTGTCAGCATCAAAAATGATGTTCCTGTTGAATGTTACAGCACTTGGCAGCAGCAGGAGGCTCAGCCTGCCAGCCTAAGAAACCAAGTCTTTCATTGACATGCTGCAATTAGCACCCATGGAGACAGCCACTTACGCACATTCCACTGTTTGTAACTACTAGTTTGGAGTGTTGGCATGAAGTCATTTCCTAAGGGTTAGTTCCTATCTGCTAGTCAGAATTTTACTTCTTAATAAAGCAAAACGTTGGACATTTCCTGATGAGTACAAAGACTCATCAGAATAAAGGACAAACAGACAAACCTGAATTATGAGACCATATACAGAATACAAAAGACAATAACAAGAGCATACAATAAAGAAACTGAAAATTATAGAGGGAATTCTGAAAAGAACTCTCTAAATTTACTAATCTAAGGTCCCCAGTGCCAGAAAACTAATTGCTGACAGTTGGTTACCTTTATGCCTAATAACTCAGTTTCTCAGATTTTACTGAGGTTTCTGGTTCTAAGTATTCTGTTGTATTGTTTTCAGGTGTGCAACAGACTCAAGCCTAAGCAGGAAAACCTTTGCTGTAGTCATCATTTCCCTCCTCTTGGAAGACCTCTTTATTCTTTGAGTCTTTGTTCTGAACAAAGATGTGTTATCTGTTAGATGTCTTTTCAGCTTTCATTTTACCATGTTCTGAGTCAATTCTGATGTGGTAGGCTCACAGGATCTACTCATTTTTATAATTATCCAACTTCCTAGAGTCTTGCTTAATGTTTATTTCTTAGGTTGAAATGAATGTTAAAGGTGAATATATGCAAAAGTTATGTTCTTAGCCAGGCGTGGTGGCTCACGCCTGTCATCCCAGCACTTGGGAGGCAGAGACGGGAGGATTGCTGAGTGCGAATCTTGCCTGGGCTACATAGTGAGCTCAGGGCCAGCCTGAACTACAAAGCGAGACCCTGTCTCAAAAAGAA
>PVIC010011054.1:0-42169 GCA_004025085.1 Thryonomys swinderianus
AAAAAAAAAAAAAAAAAAAGAAAAAAGAAATGCTAACCCCTATGTTTTCATGTTAATTAACCAAGAATGCTATTATGAAAGAAAACTTTTGACTACCATTTCATATCTTAAAAGCATCTGATTTTAGATGTCATCAAGTGGTTGAGCTAAAATTTAAAAAGTAGTGGAAAAATAGAATGGAAAATTACATCTATTACAGGCAGATAATAACTTAGAATATCTGTGTTTATTTTCAATTCTGTTGGAAGAAAAGCACTTTGTTTTAGGCTGAATTCATCTTAAACTTCTGAGTAAAGTCACTAAACATCATTTGCTTACTCAACTACCACCTGAGACTACCATGCGATTACCATTTGGTGATAATTTCTTTAGAACTAGGGATAACAAGAGTAATTTGTAAAATTATGTTTACTTTTGGAAAGATTGAGAGTGGGGCATAATATGAAATCTGATTCCATCCATGAGCACAGATGACTCAAAACACTGAGACATTTTATCCATGTCAGAAAAATTCAAGTATAATGCAACTCATTCCACATTTTGACAGAATGTGGAGCTGTTCTGTTTCATCTCCTTTGGTATTTATCTCATTTTCTAAGAATAGGTCCCAGCACAGAATTTTTAAATTGACTTTATTAGTACATTTTATACATGCATTATGATCACATTCAACATTAAGAACTTGTGCCAGTACATGACACATCTTGATTTTCATTTTTCCCCTTTCCCCTGCCTACCCTTCAACCCTCATCCCCTGTATACAAGCTTTGTTTCCTTTTTTTAACTATCAGATTTTTTCCTTCCCTTCTTTGCTCTCCTCTAAGCCCCTCTTTCCTTTTTCCTTTTGAACATTTTTTTCCTATTTCACAAAATCTATAATACATTTTGGAATTCATTTACACCTCATTACTCTTACCAGAGAAGTGATACAGTATTTACACACCTGTGTCTTACTTATTTTGCATATGAGTATGTCCTCAAGGTACATCCATTTAAGTATAAGTGACTCAAATTTATCATTCTTTCTGGCTGAATAATACTCCATTTTATATTTTTTAAAAAATACATCTTAGAGGCTGGAGGGTTAGCTCAGTGGTTCCAGCGCCTGCCTCACAAGTGAAGGTCCTGAGTTTGATCCCCAGGAACCACATACAATGCTGGGCATGGAGACTCATGCCCACCAACAATCAATACCACATACCACAGTGCTGGGCGTGGTGGCTCACACCTGTAATCCCAGCACTCAGGAGACACAGACAGGAGGATTGCTGAGTTCAAAGCTTGCCTAGGCTACATAGTGAGCTCAGAGCCAGCCTGAACTACAAAGAGAGACCCTGTCTTAAAAAAAAAAAAAAATACATGTCTTATTTTCCCAGTCTCCCATTGATGAGCATTTGGGCTGTTTCCAAGATTTAGCTCTTACAAATTGAGCTACTATGAACATAGGTGCACATATGACACTGTGGTATAATTCTTTCTAGCACAGAATTTTCAATGCACTTGATTTTAGCATTTAGTGACATTCAATTTAGTACTTATTTTACATGTAATACACTAAGAGGGTCTAATTATTTTATGAGAGCAATTCAGTGGCCTATCACAATACACAAGGAAACAGGAAGAAAGTCTCCAGTGTAATGAGTGGTCACTGTGTTAGGCCCTTGGGAATAATGAAAATGAGCGTAATCTTTATTATAAAACAAATAAGGATTCATAAAAACTAAGTCTTAGTGTGCACAGTCTGAGGAAACAGTCCTCACAACAGCTCCCCTACTTCAAAATATCAGTTTATGGGCCAGGGATTTAGCTCAGTGGTTCCTGCACCTGTCTGGCAAGTGCCAGGTCCTGATTTCCATCCCCAGTAACTACATACCACAATGCCAGGCATGGTGACCGGGCGTGGTGATTCCCACCCACCAGCAATCAAAACCACACACCACAATGCCTAACATGGTGACTCAGCCTGTAATCCCAACACTCAGGAGGCATAGGCAGGAGGATTGCTGTGAGTTTGGGGCTTGCCTGAGCTGCACTGTGATCTCAAGGCCAGCCTAAACTACAAAGTGAGACTGTGTCCAAAAAAAATAAGATAAGAAGAGTGCTCCTAGGAACTCTGAACCAGGGACTACAAATTCAGGGATTCTAACAACTCTCCTTGGGTTTGATAATTTGCTAAAATGAGTCACTATTATTCTTATTGTCACATTTACTATAATCAAAGATACAAATTATAACTAGTCTAAAGAAGAAGTATACAGGAGAGAAGGTAGGCAGTTTCCTGAGGTGGAGCTTCTGGTCACCCTCTCCCTGTGGAGTCAGGATGCATTCTATTCCTAGTGCTCAAGACTGGCGATACCCTTAGAGTACTCACTGTCAACGCAGAAGCTCACCAAGATTTTGGTAACCAAAGCTCAATTATACAATCTCTAAATCACTGACTTTTATCAGCTCTTCTTTGAGGCCTTGGATAATATCTTTACTCTTCTATTTCTCTAAAGTTCAGAATCATGGCATTTCCCAAAACTGCCAGGCAATCGGCGACCTTCCTCTCAATCAGAACATTGCACAAACTTAGCGAGAACCTCCCAGTAACTAACAGCAAGGCCAAAACTCTTTCTAGGCAAGGTTAATTCTTTAGAACAATTTGACATACTAGTTGAACCACAGAAAATATCAATATTCAATCACTTTTATATTCAAAAGTAACAATTACGTATGACACACAGAAGGAAGAAAATAACTCAGAAAATATCTACTGGGAACATACTATTCAAAAAGTATTAATATTTGGTCAGGATGATTGAAATAAAACAGGCTGCACTGTAACACAAATAATTTAGCAAAGCAGTTAGGAAATGTTCATTCAACAGCTACCTGCAAAACCCTGACTGTGTGTGTTTGTCTCTGGTTCTATGTAGTAGAGCTATGATATTTAACAGGACCAAAAACTCTGTGTCCCCCTAAAACTTTCAATGTACTGAAGCTGAAAAAAAAGTGGACATAAACAAGGAAACAAATAAGGCAATTTATAACACTTGTGAGATCAATAAAGAAAATAATGTAAGATAATGTGATATGAGTTTAGGAGCTTTGGGATGGTCAGAAAAGGCCTTTCTGAAAAAGGGTTAAAGCATAAATAATGACAAGAAAACAACCATGGAAGGATCTACAGACAAACCAAGACAGCTAAGTGGGTGATCATATGACATGATGTCAGAAAAGCTGGAAGAAGCCAGATCATAGAAGGCTTGATGAACAGTAGTACTAGAATTTTATTCCACATTCAAGAGGATCAATGACATCATGTAGTTTTAATAACATAATTCTTGTTCTATAAAAATATCAGTGATAATATTGATACCAAAATATCAGGGATGCATTCTATAGGAAGAGATCAACAAACACACTCTTTCAGCTTCATAGAACAACCTGGACACAAAACAAGCCAAATATCCCAGCAAGAAAGTGGAATATAGGGTTAAAGGCAGAGAGGAACTTAAAGCTTGAGAAGTAGGCTTAGGCGTGGATATGGTGGCTCACACCTGTAATCCCAGCACTTGGGAGGCAGAGACAAGAGGATTGCTGAGTTCGAGGCTTGCCTGGGCTACACAGGACTCTGTCTCAAAAAAGAGAGAGAAAGAGAGAGAGAGAGAGAGAG
The DNA here is from genome assembly GCA_004025085.1 of Thryonomys swinderianus. Taxonomy (NCBI): domain Eukaryota; kingdom Metazoa; phylum Chordata; class Mammalia; order Rodentia; family Thryonomyidae; genus Thryonomys; species Thryonomys swinderianus. Next base: position 3,659 of record PVIC010011054.1, read on the forward strand.
AGAGAGAGAGAGAGAGAGAGAGAGAAGTAGGCTTAGATTAAATTCAAAGAAGATGTTAGATACCAGGCTGAAGAGTCTGCCTGTATTTATTAAAAAACTGGAAAAATGCATTCAATTTTAAGTGACAATATTGTAGGCAGAGATATGTTTTAGGTAGAAGGTGATTGATCTTGTGTTAAAACTTACAGAATTTCCAGAATAATTTTATTTGCTAGTGTGTTGGAAGTTGAATTCAAATGGATGTATAAATTGTTGCCCCAGTTGTGGGAAAAAAGATCAGTGGTAAACTACCTTCAATAAATGGTAGAATGAATCTAAGAGCTCAAGAGATGCTCATATAGTGCCCCTTGTTTCCCCAAAATGGCATTTACTTCCAGTTGAAAGAAGTTTTAGGTTTGTGTTGTTCTCTTAGTTCATGAACTCAGAGGGAGACAGAGATCCTCTTCTTCCAATGTTGATCTAATAAAGCTTAAGGAAAACAATAAAAGATATGGCGATTAAAAAAATTTATTTCATACTTTCCATGTGCCAGAATGTGCTCCAAATACTTCACATGCATCATATTTAATATGAGGTAATAATACTATCAAACTCACTTGTTAGAGTATGAAACTGAAAAATCAAAAACTTTCCCACAGTCATTTATTTGCTAAGTCACAGAACCAGAATTCAAGCCCAAGTGTATAGACTTTAGAGCCAGCATTCTTCCTTTAATTGTTATTATAAAAAATTATCAACATATTCAAACTAGTCTGAGGTCCACATATTCATCACTGACCTCCACTTAAGCCCGTGCAGACTAATCCTCTCCTGTTAAAGTATATCCTAGAGATCATAGAATTATATTTGACACATAAATACATCCGTATGACCTTTGTAACAAAATCACAACACACTGTCACCCTAAAAAGATAAGCAATAATTTTTGAACATCAGCAAATAACTAATCTGTCTTCATATTTCCAATTGACTTGTAAGTGTAATAAATTATTTTTCTTTTTACATTACAGGCATGCAACAGCAAAACTTAGCCTGTGGGGAAAACTATTAACCCTTTTCAACAACAAAAGCTTGAAATATTAGAAGGAAAATGATGGGGAAAATGTGAATTATTAGAGATCAAAAAGGTATGCAAAACCTATATGTGGCCTTTATTCAGACACTGAACACAGAGAGTGGTTTGAAATTCTTCTCTTTGTAAAAGGAATGGGCAGTTGAGTTACTATATCTTGAAGTCACTTGGAAGAGTTCCTCTCTGTGAGGTTATGCCTCCAATGGGACTTTTAGGGATTGCTTCTTTATTTTGCTTTGTTTTATAATTCTGCAAAATATTTACACAAGTCAAAAGCATATTCAAAAAATATGTATATGTGACTTTTCTCTAAGTGGTAAAATACTGTTTACAGTTTTCTCCACACTACCTGCTTCCATTTAATGTAGCCTATACCCCTCTTTCCTTTTCACATATGCCAACGGCAATAAAGTATGGCTGTGCATTGCTTCTACTCTTATGCTACTATGATAGTCCTTAAGTAAAAGACTTATCCATACTTATTCTTTCCAGTTTGATACATTTCTAGAAGTAGAATTGCTTGGTCAAAAAATAAGTGCTTAGCTCATTTTCAAAATTTACTTTGCAGTCATACCAGCAAGGTATAAAAGTGTCCCCATGGTTTCTCCAGCTGAAAATGTTGTCATATTTTATTTAATTACTTCTTTAATAAATTTAATTCTTTAAGTAATTAAATAAAATAATATTAAAGAAATAATAAAATAAAATAATAATATTTAATTAAATATTAATTAAATAAGGTCATATGTGGGGTCCCTAACCGAGCATGATTGATGAATTCATCAAATGAAAATAAGAGATAGACACACACAGAGGGGAGACCAAGTGGAGAGCATGAAAGTTCTAGAAGAAACCAGCACTACTAACACCTTCATCTTATACTCCCAGGCACCAGAACTGTGAAGAAATAGATACTCCTCTGCTGTTTCAGCATCACACTCTGTGGGGTTTTTCATGTCAGCATTAGTGGACTGACATACCACACAGAGTTTTGAATGATGAAATTTTCTTTCCATGCAGCTAATATTATTTCAAAATTTTGTAAGTTTTAAAACATTAAATGCATTCAATAAATGCATGTGTGTCCTCATGTGTAAAAATTCATGTCAATATAAGCTAGATGGATATACACAGAAAACTGTATTCAATTACAGAGAAACCCAGGGGGTCTTGCATTTCCAGTGAAACTGTTTCTTGCACAAACCTCTGCACAAGGTGCCTGTGACTCTCTAGGACTCAGGACTAGAAAAGTTGTGCATTCTGACAATTGGACTCACGTTGTCTTCTGAAGCTCAAGAACTCCACAATCCCAGTGCTTCCTTTCTATTTTTACTTGACCATGGCTGAAGTTCTGAGTGAAGTAACTGTCCTCAGCTTTGGTTTCATTCTCATACCTTATTCATTGCATTCTGTACTTGAGAATTTAGCCTTCAGTTTGTCAATGGTGTGGGCCTACAGGGAGCCTGTATTATACATCTGTCAGGACTTTCACAAAAGTACATAGGGCTTAATTAATAAAGCAAAAATCTCAATAGTATTAGACAGTCCTCCATATCTATGGGGTCTGCATTTATCAATTCAGCCAAATTCAGGCTGAATTTGCATAAAAAATGCATCTGTATTACACCTATAAAATCATTTTTCTTCCTTGTCATTTTTCTCTAAATAATATTGTATAGCAACTACTAACATAGCACATACTTCTCGTCTTAAGTATGACAAATCATCTGGAGATGGCTTAAACTATTAGGGAGGATTGTGTAGTTATATGCAAATATTACACTATTGTACATAAGGGATGGAAGCATCTGCAAATGTTGGTATCCACAGGGGTCCTGGACTTGATCCTCCACATCTATACATTAATGCTGTAAATAATAGTGATAATAAATGTAATTAAAATAATAATCTCAATATGTTAGGAAGTTATTACATACACTGAAAGAGCAAATGGAAGCATTTATATTCACAAAACTATTAGAGGGTGTCTGTATTTTTATATATTTTACACATTCTATTCACTCAAAATAAAACTATACTAGAAATAAACATTTTTTTTTGAGACAGGGTCTCACTTTGTAGTTCAGGCTGGCCCTGAGCTCACTATGTAGCCCAGGCAAGCCTCGAACTCAGCAATCCTCCTGTCTCTGCCTCCCGAGTGCTGGGATTACAGGTGTGAGCCACCACACCTGGCTAAACATTATTTTTTAAAAGACAAGGCTTAACAATAGTAATTTAAAAGCAAACTATAATAAAAACAAGAAATTCTGGAGTCTAATATCATATTAGTCATGCAACATCCAAAAGAGCCACATTTAATAAAATTAAAATAATAGTGCCTGCACTGATAAAAAGCAAACCACTTTCACCACTTACTTGCCAAACAGCATTTCAGTTGTCATATCTCACAGCCGGACTCGCAGGCAAAAGGAGAACCTAGTGCCTGCCAAGACGTCCAAACAGAGCTAAGAGACAACGTCATTTTCCCTTGGGGGATAACATCACGGCCTGGATTTCACACAGTGACCTCTTGCACACTGAGTCCCCACTAGCTAGGATTATGTTATGCAGCTGGCTGTAAGTGAAGTGTTTTCTGCATGGTTATCTTCATTTTCACCTGCTCATCCTCTGTGAGGAGCTTAGCTCTTCAGGTTATAATAGAAAATATGACTTCTCCATATTCATGAAAATAGTGACAAGAATTCATTCTTTGTCCCAAATGCTTGTGTGAGAGCCAATACTAAGCTCTCTGATTGCTTCCTTTTTCAGTTTCCCTTCAGTTTGCTTAATTTCAGTTGAGAAAGAAACAAATGATATAAACTTGGTAAGAAAAAAAATGAACAGAAGAAAATTGTAATTACATTAATTGTTGAATAGCCTTTAATCTTAAGTCATCACAAACAACATGGGAAATAAAACTACTTCTTGTCATAATTGGTTATTGTAGTCTTTCCTGTGTGCAGATAGTAGTATACATCAAAAGCTTAGCACAATGTTTTCTTTTTTTTTTTTTTTTTGAGATAGGGTCTCGCTTTGTAGTTTAGGCTGGCTCACTATGGTGCCCAGGCAAGCCGCCGCGAACTCAGCAATCCTCCTGTCTCTGCCTCCTGAGTGCTGGGATTACAGGCGTGAACCACCACATCCCACATTGTGGTATGCATTGTTGATTGTTGGTGGGCGTGTCTCCACGCCCAGCATTATATGTGGTTACCGGGGATCGAACTCAGGACCTTGCGCTTGCGAGGCAGGCGCCAGAACCACTGAGCTAACCCTCTGGCCCCTTCGTACAATATTTTCATCCCCAAAATAATAATTGGAGTTGTTTCTCCCAACAGGATAGAAATACATTTAAGTCCACAATACAGTAGACTCCATTTACCCATGACTTCACTTTCTGCAGGTTTACTTTCTATGTATTCAGTTGAAAAGTATTAAATGGGAAAGTCCAGAAATAAATGAATCATAAATTCTAACTGATACATTATTCTGAGCAGTGTGATAATCTTATCTCATTGTGCTTCACCAAAATCATTATCTTTTTTTTTTTGCTTTTCTTAAATTTTTTATAGGAAGGTACAGAGGGATTTAAGGGAGGGTAGGCAAATGCAAAAAATATAAGAACCAAGATATACCATGTATAGGTACAAATTTCTTTTTTTTTTTTTTTGCTTTTTGGAGACAGGGTCTCGCTTTGTAGTTCAGGCTGGCCCTGAGCTCACTATGGTGCCCAGGCAAGCCGCCGCGAACCCAGCAATCCTCCTGTCTCTACCTCCCGAGTACTGGGATTACTGGCGTGAGCCACCACGTCCGGCATTGTGGTATGCGGTGTTGGTTGTTGGTGGGCGTGAGTCTCCACGCCCAGCATTATATGTGGTTACCGGGGATTGAACTCAGGTCCTTGCACTCACGAGGCAGGCGCCGGAACCACTGAGCTAACCCTCCGGCCCAGGTACAAATTTCTGATAATGAATATGGTTATAAGGAATACTTAAAATGTATCAATAAACTCAATAAATTAAATAAGTAAATTTTAAAAACATTAATTATCCTTTTGTCCAGCATATCCATGCTGTATCGCTATATAGAAGTACCCTTCTTGCTTACCAACTTGACTATCATGGCACCATGGTGTTTATGTTCAGGAAACTCTTTTTTTAAAATTTGAATCTTTATTGGTACATTATACACACAATCACACAATATTGAGAATTTGTACCAGCATATGACACAATTTAATTCGCATTTCCCTTTCCCTAACCTATCCTACAACTCCTGTCCCTATGTACATAACCTTTGTTTCCCTTTTGTTTTTTCAATGTAGCAACCTAAAGTCTCCTCACAACACCAACATTATTCACAACTCATCTCCTCACCCAGGTATTGTATCATCTCACATTATCACAGAAAGGGTGAGTACAGTATAAAAGGTAATTTGAGAACAAGAGGGGGAGACTATAATATAATTTCTAATATATATAATTTATATAGTTTTATTATAGTATTATAATTGTTCTTTTATCATCAGATATAATTGCTAGTCTGTTACTACACCTAATTGACAGATGTTATCATAGATACAGTTGAATAGGATAAAACCCGGTATGTACAAGATTTGACACTATCACCAGTTTCAAGTATTACTGAGGTCTTAGAACACATTCCCTGAGGAGAAAGGGAGACTACTGTGTGATTACCTTACAATAAATGGTTTTCTCACTTTTTGCTTTTAAAACTATTAGTCTCCTTTTGGTTGAGATTTCTCTTTAGGGATTTCTAGAAATCCCAACACAGTATCTTGTCATATCGTCTGTCCCCCAGAACTCCAGCTTGGGTTGTCTGTGTGGGACTTATTATTCCATCTTTCACATCTCTCTAATGTTGCTCTTCCCTCCATATGTTCTATTACTTTTGCAAAATTTCTCAAATATATTCTCTATGAATCATTTCCCTTTGGTTAATTATGGTCTGCTTTTTAACGCATCCAATGAGTTTGAATCTCACACATAGTTGGCTGCTAAACTGTATAACTGGTATTGCAACTCATGCTCTATGGGACTTTATCTTCAGGAAGAAATATATGAATAAAGATATGTTAAGGGCATCCAGGGCTTTGGCTCAGCAGTTCTGCCTCATAAGCTCAAGGTTTGGTCCTTAGTACCACAAAAAAAGATATGATGGGAAAACATCAAATTTTATCTCAGTTTTTATAAAGTATCCCTTAATATTTCCAAATTATTAGTACAAATTTATGTTTGGAATGCAGGGATACAAAATTGGAATTCACAGGAATTCTCAGTTATAAATTAACTTTAAAATATTTTCAACATTCTTATATGCTCATTTATTACTGTACACATCCACATAGTTGTTTAATGAATAGTACAAAGTATACTATCATTTACATATAGAGTAGCCATAGATCAGTGTTGGCAAATCTGAGGCACACTTGCTGCAGTCAGCATGCAGAGCCCTCTCTGCAGCCAAGTGAACCAAGTGCCCCCAGCAGCCAATGACAGTTGTTTTTTAATTATACCTCAGTATTCAGATTTAATTGCAGATCCAGCACTTTATGATAAGTGGATTTGGGGTTGCAGTTTGGGTGTTCAGTCTCTAAAAGGTTCACCATCACTGCTATAGACTACAAAAAACATGTAAATACTGGGAGCCAGCAAACAATAACTGAATAAATTCTCATAACATTTGGATGGTCTGGTAAAGTTAACAGCACTGCACATAATCATGTGTCAAAATAAGCAATTAAAGGATGTCTTTGCTTCCAAAAGTTATTTCTTAAAATGCAACTCATAGGAGTTGTATAAAGTACACTATGTATAAAAATAAATTTACTTACTAAAATCATTACCTATATCTCGCTATATCATTCCCAATCCATGTCCACAAGCACAGGCACTTACAACCTGACAACAGCCACAAGCAAGACTCTCTCGCTGGGTTCTGACTTTGATCAGCCTCTCCTCTGTGCACCTGCCCAGGTTCCCAGACTTTCCCCCTTAAAAATCTGTGTCTCCTGCTCTGCTTCTCACTTAACTTCATTTGAATCTTTGAACCAGTAATGTTGCAGTCAATATTGTTGCAAACATTTAAATAGCCCAAGAAATTCTGAGAAGGAACACATTAATATGGAACTATACATACCTGTTTTATTTTAATTAGATCTTGCCTAATATTTCATAATCATTGACTGAGTTTTCTCTGTTAATAATTTAATACCCAAGCCAATATGTGTGGCCATAAAAGAAAAAAAAAGGAAACCGCCAATTCCAAGTCATTTCTAGTTGAGAATCTAGATAAATTCAATCAGTTCAAGATTTTCTCTTGCCCCTCTTTCCCTCTTCCCAGTGGGTGCTCTCATTTCAGCACATTTCAGGGCCTGGGAGATGAGTCAGCATCAGAATTGTCATTAGACTGTCCCATGGAGATCATATAACTGACTGAAGAGCAGGCAGACCTTATATGAGGTATCATATTTTCTTGTGACTGTTTTCTCTTATATTTCTATTCCTATTCTTCTTTGTAATGGAAGATGCACTTACAAGAGCTGGGGATGCTGCCAATTTAATAAGTATGCTTAATCCTAGAAGGCCAAAGGCTTATGCCCAAGGCCAGTGGAAGAGAGAATATTTTTTAAAATTATCCAATCATATTTGCTTCTAATTTTGGCTTCTATACAAGTTTCAAATTTCCAACTGAACATCAGATTCACCTGTGGGCATTTTGAAAACTTGTACTTTTGAAGTATGAGCCCTGGAGATTAAATGGACTTCTAATGAAGGCCAGAAATCTACATTTTTATAAGCACCACAAAACACTCTGATGCAGGTGGTTGGGATTACACATTTCAGGAATCACTCCCCTTCAAGCTCTACAAGGCTCTCCTTCAATTCAGCTGGAAAGGGAGTCAGGAAGAGAATGATAACCACATTTCTAGTCCCTAATAAAAGACATATTTGTTCAGAGCCCATGCTATCTATTCCCTGGGATTCTAATAGGAACACCTGTTTCCAACTTAGAAAGATCGAAAAGTTGGGGAGTTTCAGTTTGATATTTATCATATGGGCCCAGCATGCTTCCACTGTGCAACAGTTGATGTTCATCTTAAATGTGCCATTAACTAGGAAAGCCAGGAAACAATACAGGGGTTCAAACAGATAACTGAGGAAATGGTTCCAAACACTACTATTGCACCCTTGTCTTCTATTAGGCTTATGCTACAGTTTGGGTCTGGAATATCCAGTGTTTTCAAAGGTAGATCCCAATCCAGGGCTCTATTCAGAGGTAGGAAACCTTAAAGAGATGAGGCCTGATGGGAAGAAGTCAGATCTTTGAAAAGGATAATGGACTCTTAATTCCTTCCTGGCTTTCTCTTGGCTCCCCAGATAGCATTTGATGAGCAGGCTTCCTCCAGTACAAACTCCTCCTGTGATGTACTTCCTGACCACAAGCCCAAAAACAGTAGAATTAACCAACCATAGGAATAACCAACCATAGAAACCTTCAAAACTGTAAGCCACCACAAACTTTTTTTAATTTTTTTGTTTTGTTTTGTTTTGTTTTTATGAGACAGGGTCTCACTTTATAGTTTAGGCTAGTTCTGAGCTTACTATGTAGCCCAGACAAGCCTCGAACTCAGCAATTTTCTGCCTCTGCCTCCTGAATGCTGGGATTACAGGTGTGAGCCACCATGCCTGGCAAACCTTCTTTCTTTTTAAATTGATTATACCCCTTCTTTGCTTTCCCCTGCAAAGGGGGAAAAGAAAAAAATCTGATGGTGAAAAGGAAACCACAGAAACAAAGTGTATGATGTCTGGGGGATTGGAGAACAGGGGAATGGGAAAAAATAAGAATCAATACATACCATGTACAGGTACAAATTCTCAATGATAAATGTGATCAAATGCAATACTAAAATTTACCAATAAACTCAATAAGGGAAAAATAAACTAATTATATTGAGTATTGTGTTACAGTGATTAAGCTGACTCACATTGGCTGCTATAAAACTACCATAAACCGTAACTTATAAACAACAGAGTTTTTTCTTCTAATTCTAAAGAGTAAGAATCTAATGTCTAAGAAGGACTTGTTTCCTGGTTCACAGACCATGTCTCCTCACCGTGTCTTTCTTCCTCCCACAGTTAGTAGGGCAAGGCAGCTCTTAGGGTCCTTTCTAAAAGGTCACTATCCCATGAAAGCTCCATTCTTGGGACATAATCATCTCCCAAAGACCACACCTCATAATGCTATGACCTTGGGTACTGGGTTTCATGCTGGGAATGTTGCAGGGACATCAATACTCAGATCACAGCAACCCTCTTCTACTGGAAGACACCTTGGAAGAAATCAATCTTATCCAGTGAAGAATACATTGCAACTCACCATAGAACTGCAAGCATTGCACTGCTGAGAAGCTAGAATGATATTAAGTCCACAGGCCTCAAATTTAAGAGTTGGCCTGAGAGATTATATAAACTTAGAAGGGAGAGAGGATTGTAAATGCTAAAGAATCAATGCATGTATGAATGGAAGTGTAATTAGAGTGATTTGGATATTTTAATTTGAGGATGTCCATTTGGTTATGAATAATTCAGAAAGGGATACAGTTCAAGTCCAGAAGAGAAATGGAGCTTGAATCTGGTCTAACTTTAAGAACAGAGGCAAATACCTAAATACTCTTCTGATTGTCTAAGCCAGTTTACCAGAAGGAAAAAAAATGAAATACCAAGTAAGAAGAGAAGTCCTGCCTTCAAAGCAAACCTGCAATTGTAAAAATGTTGTCATAGAAGTTGTTCTAAGGCCCATGATTTCCCTTTGATTAATGAAATACACACATTTTTCTTATTCTTTCTGCTAGTCAAAGCCTATTTAAAAAGTCACAAAACAAGAGTAATTGTATGGAAACTTTTTTCAAGTATACCAAGTGCAATGAAACATTATGTCAGTAGACAAAGTTAGGTTATTGTGATTCTAAGAATGAGCAGCTTAAATATTCCTAGTAAGCCTGATTAGTAGCCATTATTCTAAGTAAATGTTTCTGTGAGTTATTGCACATAGCTGCTAACAGGTAACCAGGGAAACTCTGCTCTAGCTTCAAAAGATAAATTATCTAATGATAAGTTGTGTGTTTTCACTAGTACCAACTTGAACAATTATTTATCCTTATGGTATTCCATAATTGAAGTAAAAGATGAAGGGATGAACTATGTAAATTTTTAACCATTCATGAATGTCATCAAGTAAAGAAGCAATTAGAAGGTAGTTAGTGGGCCAGAGATTTAGCTCAGTGGTACCAGCACCTGCCTCGCAAGTGCAAGGTCCCAAGTTCAATCCCGGTGACCACATAGAATGCTGGGCGTGGCGACTCACACCCACCAGTAATCAATACCACATACCACAGTGCCAGGCATGGTGGCTCATGCCTGTAACCCCAGCACTCGGGAGGCAGAGGCAGGAGGATAGCTGAGTTCGAGGCTTGCCTGGGCTACATAGTGAGCTCAGGGCCAGCCTGAACTACAAAAGCGAGACCCTATCTCAAAAAAAAAAAAAAGAAGGTAGTTAGTATGATATCCCTCATCCTTTGGTCTCAAATTAAGCACTAACAAATGCAAATTTTCCTATTAAACTACCTTCAAATTTGACCCAGTACAAATGCTTTTCAAATGGAAGTTGGCTGTTGTAAATACAATTTTCCATGGTTTCTGTAAGAAGTGAAGGGCGCTGTTCATTCAGGCAAATCCCACATTTCAAACCAGATTTTCTTGGTATCACAGAGTATTATGTTAATGCCAGTCCTGGGAGAAGTGCATGTGTGTTTATAGGGCCCACTCCAAAGTAAAGTCTCAAGCACAAAAAATAAACAGTGCTCTGAGACACTGTTTATTTATCACTGCTAACCTAGAATTCATTAAATGGTACTGACTGTCTTAAACTTTAATTGGAGCCACAAATATTCTCAATATACTGCCATGTTGCCAAAAAGATGTGTGTACCACACATTTTTGCCTCATCAGTCTTTCAGCATCTAAGAACACTACAACTCAGCAGTGATTAAAAACAGGGCTTAAACTAAGACAAGTCAGGTGAGTGTCTTGGATGATTCAAAGCATGTGGATCTAAGTGGTTAGCTCTGTTTATACCAAGGTCTTTGTATTCGTACAGTAAAATAGTTTAAAAGCTTATGCAAGCTACTGACATTTATTGATTCCAATATATTTTTGGTTCCTTGGAAAATGTCCCATGTGGAAACTTTCACAATTTGGAGTGTCTCTTCAGATATTGATTCTTTGCCAGAACACACTATTTTGTACCCCAACAACTCCCCTTAATGTTCTCAATGTCATATTAATAACTAGCCCCCAGCAATGAAATATTGGAATTCTACTGGTTTGGACAGATTTTGCCCTCAAGACACTCACCATGTTTTAGTCTCTCAATCTCTCTCCATTGCTCAATGTCAAAACCTACTGTAATGCTTCAACTCTGCTATTTCAAGACTGGTTTAGAAATTTTGAAAATATATGACTATTCACTTAAAATAAAAATTATTTATAAATCCAAGAAAAAAATTTAAGTTCACATAGTGTAAGAGCAAATTTACTGTAAGTGCAATACTACAGACAAGAGGAAAGCAGCCAAATAGATAGAAGGCGTGAGCCACCATGCCCAGCACTGTGGTATGCGGTATGTGGTATTGATTGCTGGTGGGCATGAGTCACCATGCCCAGCATTGTATGTGGTTACCAGGGAAAGAAATCGGGACCTTGCGCTTGCAAGGCAGGTGCTGGAACCACTGAGCTAAATCTCTGGCCCTTTAATTGAATTCTTTATTGGTACATTTTATATACACATCACAATCATATTCAACATTGGAAATTTGTACCAGTATATGAAATGAGTTAATTCTCATTTTTACCCATTACCCTACACACCTTATAACCTCCAAACCCCCTATATACATATGCATTCTTTAAGATCATATTTTATCTTTCCCCTCACTACTTTCCCTTACCCCTTTCCCTTTGAATATTTTCTATTTCACAATATCTATCATACATTCTAGAACTAATTACATCTTCAAATTCAAAAAATATATGATATTTACATATCTGTAACCTATTTATTTCACTTATGAGTTTCTCCTCAACTTCTGGCAAACCCTAGTAGATACATTTCATCAGCAAAATTTGAAGTGTAAGAATGTAGAACTTATAATGCTTGACCAGAAATCCCTTGTTCAGAAAGAAAAATTCCATCATCTAGGTTCATCTGACATTCTAGTTATCTCTCTTGTAGGTTAAAATAAGTAGGCTAACATAGACACCCAAATAAAACATGTTAATATGTCCTGTGCCCTTCTCTGACTGGATGGGGAAAATAGTTAAGTCAGGCTTCAAACTGCATTGAGATTCCTTATTATTATACTTTTTCTTCTAAATTTTTTTCAAATGAAACAATAACATTCAGTCAATACTACACGGAAACTGTCAGGATGCTGAATCTAATACTAATAAATGTTAAGTCTTTAAACCATCTATGCCATTTAAAATTGAAATCAAACAAATCTGAAATATTCAAATATTTTTAGTAAATCAAATATGCACAATGAATGATTTTTCCATCAAGTCAAGATATAAAATGAACTTAAACTTTAACATTAGATTCTTTGGTCACTATTTTGTGTGTTTATCATAAAATTGATCCTTGCTGTATTATACAAGTGTTTTTATTCATATCCATTAATCTTCATGCTAATTCACTTTTGAAGAATGTTGTACACTAAAATGAAAACTGTCTTTATTTAGACCAAGCTCACCCATAGCAAGTGAGAAGATTTCATGGTATATCTGCAAATAAGAGTTCAGTGGGTAATTTTATAAATTAACTTCCAATAAATTGGAATTTTTACAGATAATTTCAAGATTTTTCATGTATGTAAAAAATCATTTGTATATATTCAAGAAAAAGGTAATTGTTTCCTTTTATAATTTTTATTTTATGAAAATATTACATTGAAATTATAAAAACCAATAATTACATTCGGGTTTCTCCAGGTTTTCTAGTTTCTTTCTTCAAAATGTCAAAATAAAGAATCTGTACAAAGAGGCTTTCTAATTTTTTTTTTTTGAGACGGTCTCACTTTGTAGTTCAGACTGGCCCTGAGCTCACTATGTAGTTCAAGCAAGCCTCGAACTCAGCAATCCTCCTGTCTCTGCCTCCTGAGTGCTGGGATTACAGGCGTGAGCCACCACACCTGGCAGGATTTCTAATTTTAAAAATATAATAATGTTACCTCCCAGGTTTCCACAGTAGAATCCCCTGAGGCAGTAGTTGTCGAACTCTTCTGATTATGATATAGAGAAAAAATTTTTTATACCAAGCACCCGTATGCACATGCATACATTCATACATATGGGAAAAATACCCAGACACAATACTTATCCTTAGGACATGACACATTCAGATATTTCTGTTCTATTCTGAATATTTTCCCCTTTTTAACTTTGCCATTCAGTATTGTGTTGTTGCCCTTGTTTAAAAATGCTGTCTTATAATTTGACTATGTCTTCGAGTTCTTTTAACTTGTTTTTCCAACATACCAGAAAATCTAAAACAATGTTTTACATGTATTAGATACTATTTATACAGGGGAAGGATTCTAACAAGCTTCTATTAAACCTAAAAGTAAATGATTAGAAACAGATATACAAATGTGTTAAAATTTTCCAGTCTTTAGTTGTGCATGGAGATGCAATAAAAAAAAAAAAAAACAATGTTAAGAGTTAGCAGCTCTATGGGCATGCCCACTCACAGGCGGACATCAAATGATGTGCTGGTATCATTCATGCATAAGCAGAACCACATGACCCTCGACCTGACCTCAAAGCATGCTATCCATACTCTCTGTGGCATGATCTTACAGATTGCTCTATAGTGAAACCATCTGGCATGCAGGAGGAATTAATCCTTTCTCTTTGTCAACTTTATTCATTGTTCTTCAAAAGGAAAGAAGATATGAAATCAAGATTTGAGTTCTCGGGCTGGAGGGTTAGCTCAGTGGTTCCGGCACCTGCCTCGCAAGCACAAGGTCCTGAGTTCGATCCCCAGTAACCACATAGAATGCTGGGCATGGAGACACGCCCACCAACAATCAACACCACATACCACAATGCTGGACGTGGTGGCTCACGCCTGTAATCCCAGCACTCGGGAGGCAGAGACAGGAGGATTGCTGAGTTCGTGGCGGCTTGCCTGGGCACCATAGTGAGCTCAGGGCCAGCCTGAACTACAAAGCGAGACCCTGTCTCAAAAAGCAAAAAAAAAAAAAAAAAGATTTGAGTTCTCTGTGTGTTTAATGCCCCTCTCACACATACTGGAGCCTTTACATATAAATTAGATGCAGTCTGTACTTACTGGACACAACAAGATTCTTATAACCTGCACCACATTCTAACTGAAGTATTACCCCAGAACAATCACACATAAAATAAGGTAAATAATTTGTTCATTCATTTAACACTTAGTGTGGGTACCTGAAACCAGGCAAAGCGAAGGGACACTGAGAGAAATAAAACATAAACCTGCCCAAAGAAAAGAGGAGTAATCAAAGATCATTCCACAAAAATGAAACAAGTGAAAAGATGGGCTGAAACAGTAATAGCTGAGCCTCAGGCATGAATTTATTTACAGGTGATACAACTTGGATAACTTCAATTTGGGGTGAAACACCTGACCTCATTACCATGATAGCCCTCTCCCAGTTTGAACTTCTTAGCTTCCCATTTCCAAACCCTCTGTCTGGCTCCTCAGTGCTACTCTAACCAACAGTTATCATTTTTTTATCCCCAGCTCAACTAAATTCTACTTACCTCTCAGTGTCCTCCGAGTCACAGCTTCGTCATGTGTTTTCATACAATCAGGGTAGTGTCAACATAGGTAGGAAAGTGGGAGAGGGGACAGAAACAAAGGAGGGAGTAGCTACCTCTGTCTAGAGAAGTGAGAGTGTCCTAGACAGAGAGAAAAGCAAGTCCAGAGGCAGATGGAAACATGCACCTTTGCCAAGAACTTAACACAGATGTGAAGGACTGACACTAGGTTTCACCCAAAGTGGGTAATTCCCTCTCTTCACAACATAAGCATTGCCTAAAGATTGTATAGGACTTTGCTATTGGAAGAACAATAACACAAGAATAAAAATGGAAGTCCACAAGAAGTAGAAAAACAAAAGTTTCAAAGAATAGCCAGTGTGGCTACCTTGTCAGTTCCATCTTCCTCGGGTATACTGCACATAAGCTAATGCATTATTCAGCACTAAAAAGTGTCCACAGATATGAGTGTCTTTCTGATAAATATTGGCACTCATTTAATTTTATGAGTATTAACTAAGAGGTTTATAGTAGTTTTAAGTATTATTTATTATAACACTCAATGGCCTGGTTTTTTGTACTTAGGGGCTTAGTTCCCTAAATATACTATATATTTTGTTTTTCTCCTGAATCAATGTGAGACATCTGGATAGTCAAAACCCATAGATATTTCTCATTAAATTATGTGCCTTTTTTCCCCTTTGTTGATGACTATAAAAAGATTCAAAATAGTAATTATCCTTCCAGGCTGTTCAGAACATTTTGATCTAGGGTGCTTTATATAGGTCATGTGCATTATTGAAGCCAGGTTTGTCCATCCTAAATTCCCAAAGGAATTGTGGGTAAAATGATGGAAAATAAGTACTCTCTGTGCCATTCTGTAGAGAGAAGATTTACAGACAGAAAGAAGAATCTATATTTTGAGGGGAAACGAGAGGAAGTGAACCAGCAATCAAGAATGAGGTGACAGAAACATGTCAGAGAAACAGAAAAACAACTCAGAGAAAAGTATACAACCCTTAACCCTTTGGAATGCCAAGCCTGGCTCCCTGAAGAGAGTAGGGAGAACCCAACTGTGCAAGCACATGGTCAGCCTGGGAAGTGCAGATATTCTACATGAGCCAGAGGGGAAGCCACAGCTATTGCAAACTGTAAATCCAGGGAGGGGACTTAATCTGAAACTGACTCTTCCTTTATGGCAGGATAGTTCAGGATAACTGCCCAGTGGCCCAATCTTGCTGAGCTATCACCAAGCGATACACTGAGAGAGGGCTTATTATTTAAGATGAAGCTACAGTAGAGATCCGAAGTCACAAAACAACCACACCTCGTGGTCTACAAGGATGTCCTGCCACAGAGACCAGGTGGGAATCAATGAAGACAGACAGTCACAGAGCAGACATACTGAGAAGTTTATGCAGTTTAAGTCCAAAAGTCAATAATGGCCTTCTCTGCAATGAGGAGTGAGACTCTGTGTGGCATTCAGAGGGAGCTGGGTCTGACAGCACCAGGACCAGCCTGTAGTGCTCTACTCCTGAAGCCGCCCCCTCCACCAGCACAGAATTCAGTGCCCTGCTTACCTCCCCACCATCTGATTAATTCTGATTATGCCTTTTCTTGGATATTTGCCATATCCTGGGATACAAAGCCTGGGTTGGGGGACACAGGGCTCCAGAGCAACAGGTCAAGAGGGTCACCTACCTATCTCCAATGTTCTCAACCTAGTTTAGGTCACCAGTGGTTCCACGTGCCCAGAAAGAAATTACAACTGTACAGGAAGGAGTACAGACAATTCTACTACTGGGGCTTCTCCTCTCTGGAAGGGGGAGGCAGGGCTCAGCCTTCAGACAGCACCAGCCTGGGAGTAAGAACAGAGAGGAACTACAACAGCCCTCACACCTAAAATGTGCACAGTTACTTGCAATGAATCTTCTGAGAAATAAATTAGAAAAACAATTATATTCACAATCATCTCAAAAAAATAATAAAATCTTAGGAATTAAACTAATCAAAGAGGAAAATGACCTTCACAATAAAAGTTATTTAACACTGAAGAAAGAAACTGAAGAATGCATTAGAAGCACAGTGGAAGAAACAATTGACAGAATGAAGAAATAAAGTAGAGATTGAGGAAAAAATTGCCAGGTACTCTTCTGATAAAGGACTAACATCTAGAATACATAATGAACTCAAAAAATCTAAATCCCAAAGAACAAATGACCCACTCAAAACATAGGTTAATGATATGAACAGACAATTCTTAAAAGTACAAATGGTCAATAACAATATGAAAAAATATTTAGGTCTTTACTTATTAGGGAAATGTAGAGTTGTTTGTTTGTTTGTTTTTGATAGAGAAGGAGACTGGGAGGTAGATCGTGGACAGACAACTGTTCTACTGTTGATGGCTGGTAGCCAACACCCAGCTGGTGGCTGGAAGCTGTGAATAATCCACCAGTGGATGACTGGTAACTATCAGTTAAGTAACTGACAGGGCTAACAGCCTGATAGCAAAGTTTATTAGGTTCACACAAGCTTATATAGTGTACATGCAGCAATACTGGCCATAATAGATGGCCATGGGAAAATAAGAGGGAAGGTTATCTGAGTACAAGTAAAGTCTCAAGCAGACTATAAAGAACATCTTATAAACCCCCACAGAACAGAAGGACAAGTTAGCAGAATATGTAGGGCAGCGATATGTCACAGTCAGTGAAAAGAAACACAGAGCACATCATGACCTGCATATCTCCACAAACCACCTCTGGCTTGAGTCCCTGCATTCCTGGGATGGATCATGTGGCAGTCACAAGCCCTCAAGTGACCCCTAATGGGGAAATGCAAATCAAAACAGCTCTGAGATTCCATCTTACTCTAGTAAGAATGGCTATCAAGAACACAAAAAACAACAGATGCTGATGAGGATACAGGGGACCCTCTTCATTGGTGATTGGATTGCAAACTACTACAACCACTATGGAAATCAGTATGAACTGTTCTCACAAAACTAAAAATAGAAATTTCATTTGGATCAGCCAAACCTCTCCAGTCCATATTCCTGAAAGAATAAAAGTCATCATACTACAGTGATACATCCAAAGAATTTTTTTTTACACAATTCACAGCACCTAAGCTTTGGAAACAACCCAGGTGTTCATCAGGAGTCAAATGTATAAATAAAATAAGATGGATTTACACAATGGAATTTTATTTAGCCAAAAAGATTAATGTATTCAACTTATTTGAAGAAAATAGATGGATAATAAGACCATAACATTAAGTGAAATGAGGCAGGCACAGAAAGTTAGATGCTGCATGGCTTCTCTTATATAAAAAAACCCTCAACAATAAATAATTAAAGAATAAAACAGAGATGGTAGGAAAGAGGAGATAAGACTTTTCAGAAATGGGAAAAGAGGTTATGGGAAGAAGATGGAGGAAGATAATGAAAAAAGAAAGGGTATCAAAAATTATCATTATATTATACATATATTATGCATATATTATTATATGATGTACGTATCATATGTAACAATTCCTCAAAATAAACATAATTTTTGTTTGTTTGTTAAGGTTTTTTTTCTTGTTTTTTTTTCCAGTACTGGGAATCAAACTCAGAACCTTGCAAGGCAGGGGTGACACAACTGAGCTATATCTGGGCTCAGTGTTTGTCGGTTTTTTTTGAGAAAGGGCCTTGCTATGTAACTCAGGCTGGCCTTGAACTTGCTATGTAGCACAGGCTGACCTCAAACTCATGATGATCTTCTTGCCTCAGCCTCCTGAGTGTTGGGATTACAGGTGTGCTCCACATGCCCAGCCTTCATTGTAATTTTTTGTATCACAAACACATGCCAATTAAAAAGTGAAAAAAGAATACACTAGAAGCTGGTAAGGCATCCCATTATTTATAGGTAGGCAGAGGCAATATTGTTAAAATGGCCACCATACTGAACGTGTCCTACAGAGTCAATGCAATCTGCATCAAAATGCCAACAACATTCTTCACAAACTAGAAAAAAATCTAAAATTTATATGGAAGCATGAGACAACCCAACTAGCTACAGCAACCCCAAGCTAAAAGACAAGTTTGGAAGTATTATGGCCCACAATTTCAAAACATACTACAGAGCCATAGCAACAAAAATAGCATAGTACTGACATAAAATCAGACATGTAGACCACTGTCAAAGAAAAACTTCACCTATTTGCTTCTTGACAAAAGTACTTAAATTACAAACAGAAGGAAAGACAGTCTCCTTAACAAATGGTGCTGAAAAAATTGGATATCCATACATTGAAGATTAAAAAACTGGATCCCTATATGTCCCCTCAACTCATAATGGATCAAGGACCTAAATATATGATTTGAAATCTTCAACTGATAAAAGAAAACATAGAGGACAACTTTGAAAGTATGGGCACAAAGACTTCTAGGATAAGATTCTAATAGTACAAGAAATAATAGGAAGGATTAATAAATGGGGCTACATCAAATAAAAAGGCTCTTCACAGCAAAAGAGAAATAATCAACAAAGCAAGGAGAGATACATAGTAGAAGAGAATTTTTACCAGCTACTCTTTTGACAGAGGATTAGTATCCAGGATACATAAAGAAATCAAACAAACAAAATGAAAAGAAGAGATAATCAAATCAATAAAAGGGCAAATGAACTAAACAGACACTTAAAAAGATAGCCAATAAGTGTATGAAAAATGTTCTCTTTAGTCTTAAGCAAATGTGAATGAAAACTACACTGAGATTCTCTCATTCCAGTTGGAATGGCTATTATTAAGAATATATACATTAAAAAAAAAGCAAATGCTGGTAAGAATATAGGGGAAGAGTGAATCCTTAAAAACAGTTGGTGGGAGTATTAATTGGTGCAACCACTAAGGTAATCTTGACTGTTACTCAAAAAACTAAAAACAGGCCTTGCATATGAACCAGGTATATTACTCCTCTCATTGTACACCTGGAAAAATGACAGCGTACTATACTAATACTGGCATTCTCAGGTTTGTCAGGGCAAAATTCATAATAATTATGGAATTGACCTAGGTACTCATCAATAATAAACTGATAGAAAGAAAATAAAAGAGCATGTATAAAGGGGGAGGAGGGGGGAGTGGGTAGGGATATGGGTAAAAATGAGAATTAACTTGTGGCATATACTGGTACAAATTTCCCAATGTTATATGTGATTTTGAGATGTATATAAATTGTACCAATAAAGAATTCAAATAAATAATAATAATAATAATAAACTGATAAATAATACACAATGGAGTACTATTCAGTCACAAAGCAGTATGGAATCATGTCATGTTCAGGAAAATGGAGAGAACTGGAGAACATGAGGTTAAACAAAATAAGCCTGACTCAGAAAGGCAAGTTTCATATGTTTTCTATCTTGTGTTGCATGGCGTATAAGATAGAATATGACCAGAAAGTAGAGGAAAATTAGACAAGAGGATTAGGGGTGGGAGGAGTAGAGGGCAAGGAAAGGACATGGAGGAATAAATATGATCAAAGTACATTATGTATGTGAATGAAAATGTCACAATGCAGCTCAATGTTCTGTATAATTAATATATACCAAGAAATATAATAATGTACATAAAGACAAAAATAAATTAATTAGCCTTGCCAGGAAGTCAAAAGGTGCTATAATAAATTCTCATTGTTACTGAAAATATTATCCCATCTGATGAAACCCAAAATAATGTTAAATATATGGAACATATTCCTTATGTAAAGTTCTTTTAAAACCCAAATATTTCTATTATTGCACACAAGACTATAAAATACCTTCTGTGTTAATAAAGAGAATGATAGCTTCTATCACAAACTTTCAAATGTCCTTGTCTTAGATTTATTGATTCTTCTTACTAATGTAAATTCAATGTTGGTGCTAATCTTCATCACTTCACACTGGGTCAATACCCAACTTCCACAAGTTAAAGGAGGAGAAGTTTATTTTGGCTCACAGTTTTTAGAGGTTTCAGTCCATAGTCAGCTAGCTCCAAGGTAGAAAAATCATGGCAGGGGCACGATGGAACAAAACCTGCCAACGGCATGACAGCCAGGAGGCAGAGAGAGAAGAGAGGACCAAAGGAGGAAGACATAGCCTTCCAAGTCATTCCCCCATTGACCCACCTCAACCAAGGCCCACTTGCTAACAGTACATTTATCTTTTAATAATAAATTGAATTTACTGGTACATTTAGAAATATATTATGATCATATCCTTTACTGAGAATATGTACCTATATATGATGTATCTTGATTCTTATTTTTCCTCCATTCCCCTGCCCTCTCTTCAACTCACATACACATAAGCCATTTCCTTGTTTTCCTTTTACCATCAAATTTTTTCTACTTCCTCTTTGCTTTCCCCTGCCCCCACCCAGTTCCTCACTCCCTTTGAGCATTTTCTATTTCACAAAATTTATCATACTTTCTGGACCTTATTTATATCTTCAATTTCTCATAGCAGAAAAGCAATACAGTATTTATACAATGATGTCAGCCTCAAGGTGCATTCATTTAGCTATAAATGTCTCTAACTTATCATTCTTTATGTCTGAGTAATACTCCGTTTTACTTTTTTAAAAAATCTCTGGTTGATGGGCATTTGGGCTGTTTCCAAAATTTAGCTACTATAAACTATGCATTAGTAGTATGTATAGCTGAAATCTCATCCATGCATTAATTCACTGATGAGTACAGTGGCCCCCATGATCCAATCACCTTTTAAAAGCCCCACCTCTGAACACATAAGAATGCTACAGAATTGGGGGCATCCTAGATCTAAACCACAACAGCACTCCCAGTCAGTAGCAAGTTTCCTCTACGTTATGGCTCTTTTTTTTTTTTTTTTTTTTTTTTTTTTTTTTTTTTACTGTGCTACTCCCTAGGTCTTGGTATCAGTATGTACTCCAGTAGAAAGAAAATATGTATAGAAAGAGTACAGAAGATTTGCACTGGCTCTGTCTCTGAATGATACAAATCTTTCCTCCATCATTTTGCTGATGAGAGCATAAAACCATACCTAGTTACAGAGAAGGCTGGGAATCACAGGTTGGCGCTCCACATGCCTTCAAAAGACAGCTCTGTCCTGTCCATTTGACTGTTACCCGTGACTAATCTTTGCTACCACAGTGTAAGCTGCAGAAACAAATGCTACAAGTTACAATGTTAACTAATCTTATACTAGGTATAAAAACATCAACACCTAGAAGTTAGAAACATTTTCCCCTGAGATCCATATTTATCTTCACCAGTACATATATGGATGACAGAAAATGTCATTTCAAACTTTATTTCCCTCTTTTCCTTGAATTTGGTTTTGAAATACTGACATTGAAAATGTACTTTGGCAATGACTTAAATCTTCATTCTACAGATAAGATTTACAGAGGTAAAAGATGAATCAAACAAACTAAAGAAAGGAAGTTAGTTTCTCATGCCCTGAATCTGAAATTAGTAATTATTACGAAATAAAATAATTGTATCATCTTTGTATCTGAATTCATTATAAATAAAATGTATGTCTATATGATTTTATTATATACAAATATTAATTCCATATCATAGGTAATGAAAAATTAAGAAATAATATCAACATTAACAACAAATAATATACAACTGTCAGTAGGAAAAGATATGCCTAAAACCTCAGCCTTTATCAATAAAACAAGAGATTTGGATTTGGTAAAATCTAATTTATATTGTAGAAGTACCAGAATAAGAAAAAAAATATTCCTAGAGTCTCCTTCCAGTTCTGTGACGCCAGGTCTTTTGGGAGCCAAGAAAGTAATGTTTAAGGTTCAGTAAGAGTAACATCCATATTAATTTGCTTTGCTAATCTTAGCATCATTCACCTGTGGCTTATCAAAGGTCTATATCTATAGATTCTTCCTTAGCACATTGCCTTGTGACTTCAACACATTAAGTCAGCACCATGTTGGAACTTTACATAAAATGCATATAATCCTACACTGCAAGACAGAGTGGACTCCATTCAAAACTTAAAGCTGTGCAAATTAGCACAACGGTACAGTGAGACATCAGCACTGCACTTCATTGGTGACAGAGAGAAGCCTTTTTCCAGGACTGCTTAGTGCTTTTTAATGGGGTTATATTGCATTTTTGTAATGAAACCTGAAACCAAATGAAACTTTCTTGATGTGGGGTTTATTTCTGGAGGTTTGAGGTTTCTCTATAAACTCCAAATCCATGTGTGGTTCACAGAAAATGTTGGTAGGATTCAATCAACTTCTTGAAAACCTGGATAGAATTTCAGCAATTAGGAACTGGAGAATAAATGTGTTTTGTTTAGTTTAGACCAGATTCTGTGGGTTTTGAATTTAGAACTGAACAATTGAGGTTTAAGTTCCATTTACAGGGAAAACATGTCTTCCTAGTGGAATGAAAAGACGAAGAAAACAACTTTTACTTTGGAAAAATACAAAAACTGTTCATGCATGGACTTGGGAACTGAAGCTCCATTTTTTTTTTTTTTTTTTTTTTTTTTGCTTTTTGGAGACAGGGTCTCGCTTTGTAGTTCAGGCTGGCCCTGAGCTCACTATGGTGCCCAGGCAAGCCACCGCGAACTCAGCAATCCTCCTGTCTCTGCCTCCCAAGTGCTGGGATTACAGGCGTGAGCCACCACGCCCAGCATTATATGTGGTAACTAGGGATCGAACTCAGGTCCTTGCGCTTGCAAGGCAGGCGCCGGAACCACTGAGCTAACCCTCCGGCCCTGAAGCTCCATTTTTGAAAAGAGACTGCCTAAGAAAAATTTAAAGAAACTGTGTAATACAGTATGTTACTCCTGGGTGTTATTCTCCCTATGTGATTTCCCCAAAAAAAGAAGAGGTATGGACACACACAATCTTCTAAGTGAAAAGAATGTTAACCCCAGTCATATAGTAATGGCCTAAATTCAACAAATTGTTTTTAGAATATTTTTAAAAGCAAACAGTTGGGTATCAGTGTATTGTCTGAATTCTGCTGACTGTATTCCAAATAAATCACTGAAGTAAACAATGAAATCATTGTTCTCATCATTTCAGAAACAGGAAATCTGCAACTTGGTGTTAAAGGCTGACTTCCTGTGTGCTATGTGACAATGTAGGTCTTAGAGCCTGAGTGCTGAGACACTAACAGCCAAGATGTGGGCCGAGTCACAAAGCTGAAATATATCTGACTTCAATATTTGTGAGCCTGCGGGGGTTTTTTTCTTTTTTGGCATTGCATAAATTTTGATTGGAAGATTCCACAGGAGAAGCAAATCTACAAGAAGTACACCTACAAATTACATTCATTAACTGCCAAACTAAGAGAGAAAATAACTTCTTCCAATCAGAGGGAGAGAGTACAGAAAAGAGATCTGGACCATCAGGATCTCAGGGTGTAAATGGGTGAAATACTGGGATATGAGAAAGTTTCTGTCATGGGTGATACACAGTGTTGGATTCTCTCTTCTATTGCTAGAAAAAAAAACATATTTTTAAGTTAAGAATGGAAATATTTGTAGAAATTCAAAAACAGAATATTAAATCCAAAACTCTTGAAGTCAGTTCTACTGTTTAAAATACAGCCAGATTCTTCTTTCACAAGAGGAAAAATAAAGTTTCTTGAGCTGAGTTTTGGACCTACGGGGGCTGCAGTTCAGTGGGATGCATTTGGAACAAGCCCAGGTTGATTCCAAAGCCAGTGGTGTCTGGTTTTCAAATGAACCTGGACTGAGTTAAAAGTTGGGGTAAAAGCCATAAGAAACCTGCAAACAGGTGAGATTTAGCAAAGCAAACTAATCTCAATGATTTTTAATATTTCCCCTCACTCAGTTTTGGAGGGACCAAATGAAGGTACTAAAAAGTTGTTCTCAACTTGGATTTGTATAAATTTGTATGTAAAGAGCCAGAGGAACAAAAAGTCATGTTTTATGGAACATTGCTTAACTTGACTACAAGAAAATTCAGACAACCCAGGTCTATAAAAACTATTGGAAACTTTTATAAATATTTTGTAAGCTGATTGATTTGTAAGCAAATTGAGGAAGAAGTTTGTTTTGTTTTGTTTTTAGTTTAAATGTCATTTGGATTCCACAAATTTTAATTCAACTAGGGGTGAAAAGTATAAAACTCTTAAGAAGAGATTCCAAAAGGAGAATAATAAAAGGTACACAGATATGTAAATACTGTATCTTTGTATCTTTTCTCTGGTATGAGAACCTATAGATGTACATGAGTTCTTTAATGTATGATAGATTTTGTGAAATAGGAAATATTCAAAGGGAATGTAGTAGGGGAAAGTAATGAGGGGAAAGAATAAATATGATTTAAAAAAAAAAAAAAAGAAAGAACACGTATATAGGGGGTAGAGGGTTGTGGGGTGGGTAGGGATATGGGTAAAAGTGAGAATTAACTCAGGTCATATACTGGTACAAATTCCCCAATGTAAAGTGTGATTGTGAGCTATATATACAATGTACCACTGAAGAATTCAATTTTAAAAATAAAATAAAAGATAAACAAAATATCCAAAATTCTCTACCTGAACAATGCAAACTTCCAAGCAAATATCAACTCAGGAGAGGAAGGGAAAGAGAAACTTTCTAAAAAGATGAAATTTTTAACAACTTTTTTCAAGATCCTAGAGGACAAGAAAAGTTCTAGACTTTTCTTGTTTCTCACTGTTTTTCTAAACATATTGTTTTAACATCCTAATAATGTACTTCATATGATTATATGAACCCAGCACTGACAGATTCAGAAATATGATAGTATTTTCCAGTGGATGCAAAGATGGACTAAGGATTAATTAAACCATGTTAGTACTTTGTATGTCTTTAGACTAAAATCAGTAAACTCAAATAAAATCCTGAAGGCCAGTAATGGGATTTTTTATACCTCTTTTACACCTAAAGGGTCAGCCAGGTATCAGCGAGAGAAGAAATTCTATGATGAGTTGATTCTTGTAAACATTTAATATTACAAATGCTGTCCATCAAAAAAGATCTAGAACAGTGCCGGGCGTGGTGGCTCACACCTGTAATCCCAGCACTCGGGAGGCAGAGGCAGGAGGACTGCTGAGTTCGAGGCTTGCCTGGACTTCATAGTGAGCTCAGAGCCAGCTTAAACTACAAAGCGAGACCCTGTCCCAAAAAAAAAAAAAGAATCTAGAAAAATATCACCCAATAGCAATGAGCAACCTTCACACCAACTTCCCACTGAGAGGTCCCAGGCCTCTTCAGAAAATTTGTTGATTTTAATTCTGGGGAAGAAGATGTAAGACAGGAATTTCAAGTACCCTACATAGCAGAAATCAAGGAAGCTGTTAATCAGAAGCATAAGGAAAGAACTCAGGAGCCAACTTGAACAGGTGTGCAGGAGCCAAAGACAGGACAATTTGAACACCAATAAAATAATAAAGCCAATAGAAACCCATGAAATACATTCAAATCTTTGAGTTTACAACCCACTCTCAAAAAAAAAAAACACTACTACATTAGCCATCTTAGAGGATACTAGGGAAATAACATACTATTTTGAAACTTAGGAAATAATAGGAAAGGGCCCAACCTGTAATTCTGAAATACGCCAGCACAGCATCCAATATTGGAGAAAATGAAAGGAAGAAAAAAAAAACAGGCTTGAAGTCTGAAAGGCAAGCAAACTACTGCTATACAGCATAGTATTCAAAATTTCAAATCCTCGCCGGGTGTGGTGGCTCATACCTGTAATCCCAGCACTTGGGAGGCAGAGACAGGAGGATTGCTGAGTTCGAGGCTTGCCTGGGCTACACAGTGAGCTCAGGTCCAGCCTGAACTACAAAGTGAGATCCTCTCTCAAAAAAAAAAAATTTCAATTCTTCTCCCTTATTCTAAATTAGATAGGAGTTAATATACAGTCAGAGATGAAGTCAGCACAAAAATAAAGACATCAAGACTGTGGCTTGGAGACCCAGAAACCAGGCTGCAAGCCTTTCTAGAGATGAACAGTAGCTCACAAGTATGCGGTCCTTAGCACCACCTGTTCCAGTGGGCCCAGCTAGGGATCCAGTGCACAGATGGCAACTAGAACATCTGGACCATATACCCCTTCTTTCCAGAAAATGCCTTTGTTCTTTCCAAGTACCTTTGCTACACGATTCATTTCCTTATTGGATCAAATCAAAATACTTGCATCCATGTGATGATTTGGGTTTATGAATTACCCCTGGCAGAGGGCTTCTGTGGCTACACCATCAGGATCCCATTTGAAATTCAGGAGTCATTCATCTTCCCCTTATTTCCATTAAAACTTTCCTAACGTCATCTCTCTATGTTGTGGAATCACAAACTTGACATCTAACACATGGAGAGTTCTATTCCTCCTATATCAATTCCAATCCACACAATTCCAATCGTTGCTCTAAACTCAATCACTATTAAGATTTTGGTGTTTTTAGCCAGGTGTGGTGGCTCACATCTGTAATCCCTGCACTCAGGAGGCAGAGGCAGGAGGATTGCTGAATTCAAGGCTTGCCTGGGCTACATAGTAAGCTAAGGGCCAGCCTAAACTACAAAGCAAGACCCCATCTAAAAATATATATATATATTGATCCCTGGTACTCCCCCCAAAAAAAGTTTCGTGTTTTTTCCAAACAGTCTTACCTACTTCTCTATATAAATGAAAATATATGCAATAAAATATAAATACATGAATCTTCAGTTTACTTGATGATCTTTTTACTTACTCTTCTAATAGCTAGGTGTTATGGATATACCAAAATTTAATGATTCTTTTCCTAATAAGATTGTTTCCAGCAATTTTTTCTTTTTGAGACAGGGTCTCGCTTTGTAGTTCAGGCTGGACGTGAGCTCACTATGTAGCCCAGGCAAGCCTCGAACTCAGCAATCCTCCTGTTTCTGCCTCCCGAGTGCTGGAATTACAGGCATGAGCCACCATGCCCAGCTGTTTCCAACATTTTTGTTACACATTCTGGCATGCATGTCTTTATTCATATATTTTTCTCTATATGTAACATTTTAATAAAATGCTCTTAAAAATCCAACGAGTGGGTCAAGTGATATATACTTCAGGAGTTTTATTGAAGCACAAGTGTTATAAATAAATAATTTGATAAGTTCTAACATTTGAATTCACTCATGGCACTATCACAATACATACAAAGAACATGTCTAGAAACCCATTTCTTCATCGCTCCTTGTAACCCTTTTCCCCACACCCTTACCAACCCTCACCAGTGACTTCTCTGTTTTCTATTACTTGTTCAAAAAAATTTCATAAACAGAGTTGAACAGGTTTAAGAATAATGAATTTCAGAATAATACAACTGAGGTCAACACAGCCAGGGAAACCCGGAACTCAACGTGACTGAAACAGAAGGTCAGAGAATTTTACACCCTGGGAGAACTGATAGGAAATACTGGAGAATGTTAGTGGGGAGGCTGTTCCATGGGATTAGGACATCGGCATTTTCTAACTATACTTAGGCTCCTGTCCTAGAGAAAGACATTCCTGAGTTGTAAATTGGCAAGATGTGTATGTCATAGAGACAGAATATAATTGCAAGTTTTCTAAAATAAAAGCTCTAAATTTAGCCAAAGAACATTAGGCATTCTTGGTCACTAAAGTATTTTGAACTTTTAAAAATCTTATATATAGAATTATAAATAAACATAATCTTGCTCCTTTAACTGACTATATTTTTTACTGTTGGTGCTTGTATCAATATTACAACCCTTTTCATTGCTAAATAGTACTGATTGTATTCACACACCAAAAGTTTTCGATCATTTACTAATAGTGCTAAATAGCTGGGTGGCTATTACAAATCAAGGTACTATGAACATTGCTATATAAGCCTTTGTGTGGGATATGTTTTCAT
Source organism: Thryonomys swinderianus (assembly GCA_004025085.1). Lineage (NCBI taxonomy): Eukaryota > Metazoa > Chordata > Mammalia > Rodentia > Thryonomyidae > Thryonomys > Thryonomys swinderianus. The sequence continues at coordinate 32,511 of PVIC010011054.1, forward strand.
TCTTCCTAGTTAAATACCTGAGAGTAACATGGTAGGACAGGTGAAAAAGTCTTACATATATAAAATGTTTTTGAATTATTATATTAGGTACATACATATATTTTAAGTGAAACTGCAAAGCTGTTTGTAACTTTACATTCGCACCCAACTGAGATTTCCAAGTATGCCACAACTGGTTTTTGACAGAGATGCAAAGATAATTTGGTGGCAAATTTACCTTTCAACAATGAATGTTAAAAATGACTGATGGGGGTACCCCCAGGCACCATCCCATTCCTGCCGCTGTGGGCTGAGGCCTGCCGACCAGCCCCATTCCACCCCACAGCTGTGCAGAGAGGACTTGGGTACCACCAGGCGCCATCCCATTTCTGGCTCAGAGGAGTGAGGCCTGCTGACTGGCCCCACTCCGCCCCAGAGCCGCACAGAGAGGACTCAGGTACAGACCCTGGGCGCCATGCCCACCACGGAGAATTCAGGCCGGCTGGCTGGCTCCCACCACACCCCGGAGCTGTGTTGTGAGGACCCAGGCCCGAGAGGAGCCGGAGCTATTTCCTGCATCCATCCACACAGGAGCCATGCCAAGAGAACAGGCAAGATTTAAAAAAGGGGGGGGAATCTAGCTTCTATTTTGCCATCTACTCCTAGATCCATATCTTCCTGTCAGAAGCAATACCCAGAAGTAAAAGATTCTTAGGCTGCCCTATTTCTTCTCCTGTACTGTTATAAGAAGGTGTAAAAAGTCTCCAATGGTCTTTCAGCAGACAGTTGGTACTGTTCTATATACATCCTTTTATCCTTGATTACCCACTCACATATATGAGGTTCCTGAGTCTAGGTGATCCTCATAAGTCTGCTAACCCTATTTCATTCTCCTCCTGTCTCCCTACCTCCCTGATTCCCCAGTGACCTTTTACCCTGAAAGGGTTCTGGGGGTACATTTACGATCTACATGTTGTATATACATTGCTGATTAATTCTAAATTTTGGCATATGGACATAGAGGTAATTCATGAGCTCAAAGTCTTCAGAATAGAAATTAACAAAACTTCTTTTTATTTACTGTATTTAACGCTGATATTGGCACTGGTTGCATTATGGTAACAAAGATGATGTGATAGTTCTGCTCAAATACCTCCCATGATGTGTCACAACTGAGAACTCTCAAGAGTCATTATAGATTCAAGAGGGACACCACAGTAAGGTACCACATCCAAAGGGCCTCAGATAATAGAAAGAAAGATACGTGCAACAAACACTGCCCCGTCATCAGGCAAAGAATGGCATTAGTAACAACAAAAGAGTAGAAATGAGAAAATATGCAAAAAACCAGACACAAAGATCATGACCACAGGGAAATTCAGAGAGAAGGGAAATAGGGCAAAATGAAATTCAAACACCAGGACTCGGAGATGGTGACTAAAGCAGATCTAGTAAAACGGAAATCAGAACTCATCTCTGTGATCAAAACAGAGATACTGTCCACAGTGAAAGACATCATTAAAGAAGAGATCAGCGAGATGATAGAATCGAAGATAGAAGAAGGAATGGAACGTTTTAAACAGCTTCAAGCAGAGCTCCAGGGAATGATGAAGGAGAACGAAAGCTTGCACAGTAGGACGAATGAAGCAGAGAACTGAATCTCAGACCTAGAGGACAGCATAGCAGCCAACAAGCAGGAAAGATATAATCTATAGAAAAGGGCAAGGGACAATGAGAAATCAATCTACTGCTTCTAGATGACTCAAAGAAAAATAATATAAGACTGACTGGAGTCACTGAGAAAGCAAGAGACAGTGTAAAAGACATAAAAAAGCGATTGTCAGAGATAACAATAGAAAACTTCACAGGAAAAGAAATGGACATAGACAAATGAGGCCTATACAACTCCAAAACGCCTTGACATAAAAATATCTACACCTAAACATATAATTATCAAGGTTCCAGATGCATAACAAAAGAATGAAATACTGAAAGCAGTGAGGAAGAAAAGCAGAAAGGAAGAAAATCACCTACAAAGGGAAGCCCATTAGGATCACAGCAGACTTTTCAACACAAACACTCAGTGCAAGGACAGCTTGGAGGGAAGTATTTCAAGCATGGCAGGAAAACAACCTCCAACCTATACTGTTGTATTCTGAAAAACTATCTTTCAGAATAGATGGAAAAATAAGATACTTCCATGATAAAGAACACCTGAAAAACTTCACAAATACAAAACCTGCTCTCCAAAACATTCTAAAGAACATCTTGGAAAAAAAACACAGAAAATTCCATACCCTCAAGACCCAGGAGAGTGAATTCACTGGAGCAAACAAGAAACTAAATAGATAAGAGGCAAAGCAAGGAAGACAAGAACCAAGAACAGGGAAACATGGCAGGTCTGAATATGTCCGTATCAGTCATAACCATTAATGTCAATGGACTCAATGGGCCAATTAAAAGACCCAGACTAGGTTGATATGAGCACCTGTAGATGCAAATGAGATCTAGAAAATATGACAGTATTTATGGGAAATTTCCAAAGGAAATTTGGTGTGGTGATGTAATGAGGGGAAGGAATAAATATGATTCTGAAAAATAATAAATGAGCATGTATATAGGGGGTGGGGAGGTGTGGGTGGGTGGGGATATGGGTAAAAATGAGAATTGACTGTGTCATATATTGGTACAAATTCCCCCAAGGTTATGTGTAATTGTGAAATGTACATAAATTGTACCAATAAAGAATTCAATTTAAAAAAAAGACACAGACTAGCAGATTGGATCAAGAAGCAAGATCCTACCATCTGCTGCATACAGGAAACACACCTAATTCAGAAGGAAACCCATAGACTGAAAATAAAAGGTTAGAAAACAATCCTCCATGCCACAGGAAACTGTAGAAAAGCAGGAATGTTTATCTTTGTTTACAGATAAAATAGATTTCAAACCCAAACTGATTAAATCAAATAAAGAAGGTCACTATATTCTCGTACAGGGACCTATCAAAGAGAAAGAAATAACAATCATAAATATTTATACACCAAACTCTAATGCACCCAACTATATAAAACAAACATTACTGGACATGAAAAGCCAGTTAACCATGAATACAAAAGTAGTAGGGGACTTTAATACTCCACTGACACAAATTGACAGATCAACTGGACAAAGAATCAGTAAGGAAATACTTGAGCTAAATCAAACTTTTGAGCAAATGTACTTATTAGATGCCTACAGAATTTTTCACTCTACAAAGCCAGCATATACCTTCTTCTCAACTTCTCATTGATCATTCTCCAAAATAGATCACATTCCAGTCCATAGAACAAGCTTAAGTAAATGCAAAGGAATTGAAGTTATCCCCTGCATACTATCAGACCATAATGCCTTGAAACTGGAGCTGAATAGCAGAAGTAATTCCAAGATCCTCACAAACACATGGAAATTGAAAAACACTCTGTTGACCAACCAATGGGCCACAAAAGAAATTAAAGAAGAAATTAAACAGTTTCTACAACTAAACGACAACCTCAGCACAACATACAGGAATTTATGGGACACAATGAAAGCAGTTCTATGAGGAAAATTCATAGCAATGAATGCCTGCACTCGGAAAATAGAGGAAACTGAAATGAACAATCTAATGATGAACCTCAGACAATTAGAAAAAGAGGAGCAAAACAAACCCAAAGCACATACAAGAGAGGAAATTATGAGGATCGGAGCAGAAACTAATGCAAGGGAGACAAAGAAAACAACACAAAGATCAATGAATCAAAGAGTTGGTTCTATGAAAGGATAAATATAATTGACAGACCCTTAGCCAACCTTATCAAACAGGAAGGAAAAGGCTCAAATCCATGCTATAAGGAATGAAAATGGGGAAATCAGCACAGATCTTGAGGTCCAAAGGATAATAAACACGCACTTTGAAAATCTGTACTCCAAAGAAATGGAAAATCTACAAGAAATGGATATATTCCTAGACACATATGAATTTCCAATGCTGAACGAAGAGAATATAAAAATGTTAACCTGATATCAATCTGTGAAATTGAAAATGTGATAAAACATCTACCAACAAAGAAAAGCCCTGGTCCTGACGGCTTCACTGCTGAATTCTACAAAACTTTTAAAGAAGACTTACTGCCAGTACTTCTCAGTCTTTTTAATGAAATCAAAAGGGAAGCAGTACTCCCCAAATCATTCCTTGAAGCAACCATCACCTTGATTCCAAAGGCAGGGAAAGATCCCACGAAAAAAGAAAACTACAGGGCTGGAGATTTAGCTCAGTGGTTCTGGCACCTGACTCACAAGCGCAAGGTCCTGAGTTCAATCCTGGTAAGGGCATACAATGGTGGGTGTGGTGGCTCACACCCACCAGCCATTAATACTACATACCACAGTGCCAGGCGTGGTGGTTCATGCCTGTCATCACAGCACTCTGGAGGCAGAGACTGGAAGATTGCTGAGTTCCAGGCTTGCCTGGGCTACATAGTGAGCTCAAGGCCTGCCTGAATTACAAAGCAAGACCCTGTCTCAAAAAAAAAAAAAAAAAAAAAAAAAAAAAAAAAAAAAGAAAAGAAAAGAAAACTACAGGTCAATCTCTCTAATGAACATTGATGCAAAAATCCTCAATAAAATACTGGCAAACACAATACAGAGAATTATCAAGAAAATCATACACCCGGATCAAGTCAGATTTATCCCAGGGAAGCAAGGCTGGTTCAACATACGTAAATCAATCAATGTAATACACTATATTAACAGACTCAAGGACAAAAACCATATGATTATCTCAATACACGCAGGAAAAGCATTTGACAAAAACAACACCCATTTATGAGCAAAATCCTACAGAGAATCAGAATGAATGGACTTTATCTCAATTTAGTACAAGCTATTCATGAGAAACCAACAGCCAGCATCATGCTTAATGGGCAAAACCTGAAACCTTTTACACTAAGATCAGGAACGAGACAAGGATGCCCAATGTCACCACCCTTGTTCAATATAATGCTAGAAACATTAGCCATAGCAATCAGGCAAGACATAGATATAAAAGGAATAAAGATAGGAAAGGAAGACATTAAACTGTCATTAATTGCCAATGATATGATACTCTACCTAGAGGATCCTAAAAACTCAACCAAAAGATCTGCTTCCAGCGGACTGAGGGCTGCCCACCAGCACACTGTATCCTGGAGCGGCACGGACTCAGCTACCGGGCGCCATCTGTTTCTAGCTTACTGAGGGCCGCCCCCCGGCCCACTGTACCCTGGGAGTGGCATGGACTTGGCTACTGGGTACCATCTGTTTCTGTTGGACTGAGGGTCACCCACCAGCCCACTGTATCCCAGAACTGTGCAGTGAGGAGTCAGTACAGACCCTGGGTGCCATCACCACCACAGAGGGTTGAGGGCCTCCGCCCAGCCCCAACCTAGAGCTGCGTTGTGAGGACCCAGGTCCTACAGGACCCGGAGCCATCTCCTGCGTCCCTCCACAGGAGGCGTGCTCCTAGAGCCGCAATGAGAGACCAGGCAAGATAAAAAAGAAAAGGGGGGAATGTAGCTTCTATTTTGCCATCTACTCCTAGATCCCTCTATTCACCTCTTGTCCCCCACACCCTCTACTATCTTTCTGTCAGAAGCAATACCCAGAAGTAAAAGATTGTTAGGCTGCCCTATTTCTTCTTCTGTACTATTATAAGAAGGTGTACAAAGTCTCCAACAGTCTTACAGCATACAGTTGGTACTGTTGTACATACGCCTTTTTATCCTCTATTACCCACTGGCATATATGAGATTCTAGGGTATAGGTGATCTCCATAAATCTGCTAACCCTATGTCATTCTCCTCCTGTCTTCCTACCTCCCTGATTCCCTAGTGACCTCTTATCCCCAAAGGGTTTGGGGGAGTACATTTACGATCTGTATGTTGTATACACATTGCTGATTGTGAATTCTGGCATATAGACATAGAGCTAACTCATAAGCTCAAAGTCTCCAGAATAGAATTTAACAAAACTTTTTATCTTATTTATTGTGTTTAATACTGATATTGCCATTTATTGTATTATGGTAACAAACATGATGTGATTGTTCTGCTCAAATACCTCCCATGATGTATCACAACTGAGAACTCTCAAGGGTCATTACAGATTCAAGGAGGACCCCCCAGGAAAGTGCCACATCCAAAGGGCCCCAGATAATAGAAAGAAACCAGCAACAAATATTGCCCTGTCATCAGGCAAAGAAGAGCATTAATAACAACGGAAGAGTAGAAATGAGAAAATACACAAAAAAACAGACACAAAGATCACCACCACAGGGAAATTCAGAGAAAAGAGAAATAGGGCAAACTGAAACTCAATCACCAGGACTCCTGGAGATGGTAACTAAAGTGGATCTAGTAAAATGGAAATCAGAACTCATCTCTGAGATCAAAACAGGGATACTGTCCACAGTGAAAGACATCATTAAAGAAGAGATCAGCGAGATGATAGAATCCAAGATAGCAGAAGCAAAAGAACCTTTTAAACAGCTACAAGCAGAGCTCCAGGGAATGATGGAAAACGAAAGCTTGCGCAGTAGGATGAATGAAGCAGAGAACCGAATCTCAGACCTAGAGGACAGCATAGCATCCAATGAGCAGGAAAGGTATAATCTATGGAAAAGGGCAAGGGACCATGAGAAATCAATCCAATAGCTTCTAGATGACTCAAAGAAAAATAATATAAGACTGCTTGGAGTCACTAAGGAAGCAGGAGACAGTGTAAAAGACATAAAAAATCTATTCTCAGAAATAAATACAGAAAACTTCACAGGAAAAGAAATAGGCAAACAGATAAATGAGGGCTATCGGGCTCCAAAACGTCATGACATAAAAATATCTACACCTAGACATATAATTATCAAGGTTCCAGATGTACAACAAAAGAATGAAATACTGAAAGCAGTGAGAGAAAGGCAGAAAATCACCTACAAAGAGAAGCCCATTAGGATCACAGCAGACTTTTCAACACAAACAACACAAGGAGAGCGTGGAGGGAAGTATTTCAAGCATTGCATGAAAACAACCTCCAACCTACACTATCTTTCAGAATAGACGGGGAAATAAGATACTTCCACGATAAAGAACACCTGAAAAATTTCACAAATACTATACCTGCACTCCAAAACATCCTAAAGAATATCTTCGAAAAAAACACAGAAAATTCCATACCCACAAGACCCAGGAGAGTGAATTCATTGGGGCAAACAAGAAACTAAATAGAAAAGGGGAAAAGCAAAGAAGAAAAGAACCAAGAACAGGGAAACATGGCAGCTCTGAATATGTCCATTATCAGTCATAACCATTAATGTCAATGGACTCAATGGGCCAATTAAAAGACACAGACTAGCAGATTGGGTCAAGAAGCAAGATCCTACCATCTGCTGCATACAGGAAACACACCTAATTCAAAAGGAAACCCATAGACTGAAAATAAAAGGTTGGAAAACAACCCTCCATGCCATAGGAAACTGGAAAAAAAGCAGGAATGGCTATCTTGTTTGCAGATAAAATAGAGTTCAAACCCAAACTGATTAAAAGAGATAAAGAAGGTCACTATATTCTCATACAGGGAACTATCCAAGAGAAAGAAATAACAACCATAAATATTTATGCACCGAACTCTAATGCACCCAACAATATAAAACAAACATTACTGGACACGAAAAGCCAGTTATCCATGAATACAATAGTAGTAGGGGATTTTAATACTTCACTGACACAAATTGACAGATCAACTGGACAAAGAATCAATAAGGAAATACTTGAGCCAAATCAAACTTTTGAGCAAATGGACTTATTAAATGCCTACAGAATTTTTCACCCCTCAAAGCAAGAATATACCTTCTTCTCAGCTGCTCATGGATCATTCTCCAAAATAGGTCACATTCTAGTCCATAGAACAAACTTAAGTAAATGCATAGGAATCGAAGTTATCCCCTGCATACTATCAGACCATAGTGCCTTGAAACTGGAGTTGAATAGCAGAAGAAACTCCAAGATCCTCACAAACACATGGAAATTGAACAACACTCTGTTATCCAACCAATGGGCCACAAAAGAAATTAAAGAAGAAATTAAACAGTTCCTACAACTAAACGACAACCCCAGCACAACATACAGGAATTTATGAGACACAATGAAAGCATTTCTGCGAGGGAAATTCATAGCAGTGAATGCCTACACTCAGAAAATAGAGCAAACTGAAATAAACAATCTAATGATGAACCTCAGACACTTAGAAAAAGAGGAGCAAAACAAACCCAAAGCACATACTGGAGAGGAAATTGTAAGGATCAGATCAGAAATTAATGCAATGGAGACAAAGAGAATACAAAGAATCAAAGAGTTGGTTCTTTGAAAAGATAAGATCGACAGACCCAGAAGAAGTCCAAAGGATCATAAACACATACATTGAAAATCTATACTCCAAGAAGATGGAAAATCTAGAAGAAATGGATAGATTCCTAGACACATATGAACTTCCCAAGCTGAATGAAGAGAATATAAAAATGTTAAACAACCCAATATCAATCTGGGAAATTGAAAATGTAATAAAAAACCTACCAACAAAGAAAAGCCCTGGTCCTGACGGCTTCACTGCTGAATTCTACAAAACTTTTAAAGTCAGGTTAATACCAGTACTTCTCAATCTCTTTAACAAAATTGAAAGGGAAGCAGTACTCCCCAAATCATTCCTTGAAGCAACCATCACCTTGATTCCAATGGCAGGGAAAAATCCCACCAAAAAGAAAACTACAGGCCAATCCCTCTAATGAACATTGATGCAAAAATCCTCAATAAAATACTGGCAAACAGAATACAGAGAGTTATCAAGAAAATCATACACCCTGATCAAGTCAGATTTATCCCAGGGATGCAAGGCTGGTTCAACATATGTAAATCAATCAATATAATACACTATATTAACAGACTCAAGGACAAAAACCATGATTATCTCAATAGATGCAGAAAAAGCATTTGACAAAATCCAACACCCATTTATGAGCAAAACCCTACAGAGAATTGGAATTGATGGACTTTATCTCAATTTAATACAAGCTATTTATGAGAAACCAACAGCCAGCATCATACTCAATGGGCAAAATCTGAAACCTTTTACACTAAGGTCAGGAACAAGACAAGGATGCCCGCTGTCACCACTCTTGTTCAGTATAGTACTGGAAACATTAGCCATAGCAATCAGGCAGGACAAAGATATAAAAGGAATAACAATAGGAAAGGAAGAAGTTAAACTGTCATTATTTGCTGATGATATGATACTCTAAAAACAGAGATAGAAAAGGAAACCAGAAAGTGGAAAGATATCCCTTGTTCCTGGGTAGGGAGAACCAACATCGTCATCTGGAAACACAAGAAACCTAGAATAGCAAAAGCAATTCTAAGCAACCACGACATGGCAGGGGGTATTACAATCGCCAATTTAAAACTCTACTATAAAGCTGCTGTGATAAAAACTGCATGGTACTGGCAAAGTAACACACCCGAGGACCAGTGGAATAGATTAGAAGACCCAGAAACAACTCCAGATACACTAAGCCACCTTATCTTTGACAAAGGAGCCAAACATCCCCAATGGAAGAAAGACAGCCTCTTTAACAAATG
>PVIC010011055.1:0-32575 GCA_004025085.1 Thryonomys swinderianus
CTCAGCAATCCTCCTGTCTCTGCCTCCCGAGTGCTGGGATTACAGGCGTGAGCCACCACGTCCGGCACTGTGGTATGCGGTGTTGACTGTTGGTGGGCGTGTCTCCATGCCCAGCATTCTATGTGGTTACCGGGGATCGAACTCAGGACCTTGCGCTTGCGAGGCAGGCGCCGGAACCACTGAGCCAACCCTCCGGCCCCTCTCTTTTTTTTTTTTTGTACCGGCAGTTGAACTCAAGACCCTGTGCTTGCCAGGCAGGTGCAGCACCACTTAGCTACATCCTAGGTCCTACTTTCAATTCTTTCAAAACACTTTCATAGGTTACCTTATTTGTAGAAATTCAGTTTAAGGCACCAAGGTCCAAGGAGATTAAATATATCCCTGAACCTGTTAACAAGGCAACTTTGAAACTCAAAACATTAAAAATATTTTTTTAAATGATGAACATGGCAAAGGCAGAAATTGAAATTGAAGAAGAGTATTCTGTTTTCTTTTTGTTATTCCTTGGTTTCTTTCCATAAAGGAACAGTTTCTTATTTATTCTTCTGGAAATATTCTGTAGATATAGAACCAGAGAGTTTGTAGATAGCATAATCTCCCTTCTGTGATCACGTGTGCATATGCGTGTGCATACAGATAGTAGCATGTAATACAAACTTTGCTTTTCAGACTTAAGCATTATCTGTTTCATGTAAGCTCTGGCTGCCGTTCTTTACATTATATCACATTTTAAAATATTAGTATCTAAGGGCTGGAGATTTAGCCCAGTGGTTCTGGCATCTGGCTAGCAAGTGCAAGGTGCCTGGTTCAATCCCCAGTAACCATATACAACAGTACTGGGTGTGGTGACACGCCCACCAGCAATCAGTACCACACACTACAGTGCCAGATGTAGTGGCTCACACCTGTAATCCCAGCACTGGGGAGGTGGAGGCAGAAGGATTGCTGAGTTTGAGGCTTGCCTAGGCTGTATAGTTCAAGGCCAGCCTGAGCTACAAAGTGAGACCCTGTCTCAAAAAATAAAAATGCTTGTATCTAAGAGTAATATGGTTTTCAGCCAATATCTTCATTGTACTTTAGAATGCCTTTTTGCCTTTGAAATTTTTTTTTTTTTTTTTTTGAGACGGGTCTCGCTTTGTAGTTCAGGCTGGCCCTGAGCTCACTATTGTGGAATGTGGTATTGATAGCTGGTGGGCGTGAGTCACCACACCTGGCATTGTTGTATGTGGTTACCTGGATGGAACCAGGGATTTTGGGTTTGCTAGACAAGTGTCAGAACTACTGAGCTAAATCTCCAGTTTGATCCTTTTTCTTTACTTCTATTCAAATGAGATGTGATTTGATACAGTTTATTTGAGTCTGGAATAAGAATTTATGTATGCAAGACAGAAGCCAAAACAAACTGAGCTAAATCTCTGGCCCTAAAAGCACTTTTCTTTGGAGTATTTATTTCCATATTTCTAAATAGCAAAATTATAATTTATAAGCTTTAAGGATTATTTCCTGACTTCTTACCATAAAAGGATGAAGATCTCATGTCCTCTAATAGTCATCATTCTCTTTCATTCATTCTTACCCTGTACATCTCATTATATTATATCCATTTTGGTAAATAATAATTTGTTTATATATTCTAATAATTATATATTATTATATATACTTATATAATTTAATAATTTATTGTTTATATATTTTAACTAGATTGCATACATTTTGTTTTCCTTGGTATAATTATATTTTTGCTTCCTTTGCTTAGTTTCTGTGAACTTAGTACTACTTTACCTCCAAATTATTCCATTGTCTAAATTATTTCATGCCTTTTTTCTTCATTTCAGACTTTGTGTTTCTCTTTCTTCTCTTACATGTCTTCTTTTCTGGATCTTCTTCACTTATGTACCATATACATACAAAAATTTTATAAAATTAGCAATGCCAAAGTTTCTCTCAAAATGTTTTCATACCCCTCCCAGGTCTCATGCTAATTTTTGCTTCCTTTCTTACATGGTTATCTCTGAAGTCTTGCCTCAATCTACTGTTCCCATTTCCTTACCCCCTTATTTATTCTTTTGATTATGAGTATTTTTTTGCAGAACTGGGGAATGCAGAGCCTTTGTGATAAACTACAATCCCAGACTTTTTAATTTTTTATTTTGAGAGAAGAGCTTCTGTAGTTGTCCATATTGGGCTCAAACTTGAGACCTGCTCTCTTGGATTGTTGGGCTGATAGCCATGTATCACCACGCCTGGCTCTTACCTCATCCTTAACCTACTCCAAGTTCTTGCTACAACATTCTGACAAATTCTACCTTTTTCAAGATCACAGCAGGCATCATCTTGTCAAATCATTATATCTTGATTTTTATTTCCACTCTCAGTGGCATGGAACCACAGCTGACCTTTCCACTTTTATTTTGGGCTTTCTACTCTTTTACTTTTCAGATAACTACTTTAATGGCTCTTCTTCCTCTCCTCAACCATTAACTTTTGACATTCCCTGTGGTTCCACATTGTAGTTTTTATTTCACTACATGACTTTATCTATAGCCTAACTTTAAGTATGACACATATGCTGAAAGACCTTAAATTTTTATGCCTAGTCCAAACCTATTCTGCATGCCAGAACTTTAATTCTGCAAAGTTCAATTCTTGAAGTTTTGATTCTCCTGCATCAGCCTCCACCAATGCTTTGATACCTCTCCTTCTGGATATTATAGAAGATATTCATACTTAAAAGTATTAAATTATGGGCCGGAGGGTTAGCTCAGGGGTTCCGGTGCCTGCCTCGCAAGCGCAAGGTCCTGAGTTTGATCCCCGGTAGCCACATACAATGCTGGGCATGGAGACTCACACCCACCAGCAATCAATACCACATACTACAGTGCCCGGTGTGGTGGCTCACACCTGTAATCCCAGCACTCGGGAGGTAGAGACAGGAGGATTGCTGAGTTCGAGGCTTGCCTAGGCTCCATAGTGAGCTCAGAGCCAGCCTGAACTACAAAGCAAGACCCTGACTCAAAAAAAAGAAAAAAGGATTAAATTATAACTCCTCCCCTAAACAAAACTGCCCCTAAGAGGTACTACCTACCCATTCCACATGCCAGAAACCCTGGAGTCTTCCCGTTTCCATGTTTATCTCCATTCTTCCCAATATTCTATTTTCAGCCTCAAAAATCTATTTAAGCTGGGCGTGGTGGCTCACGCCTATAATCCCAGCATTTGGGAGGCAGAGACAGGAGGATTGCTGAGTTCGAAGTTTGCCTAGGCTAAGTAGTGAGCTCAGAGCCAGCCTGAACTACAAAGCGAGACCCTGTCTCAAAAAAAAAAAAAAATCTATTTAAAATTTTGTTAGCTTTCCATCATTATAACAAATACTTGAGATGAAGTCCAGTTTGGACAATTTACCAAGACCCTATCTCAGAATTTTAAAGTAGGTCTAGAGATGTAGTTCAGTGCAAACTCTTTAGGTTCAGTTCCCAGTATTGAAGGGGGGGGTGATGTTTATTTTGTCTTACCATTTTAAAGTCTGAATAATTAGCCTTGCTTTGGGCCTGTGGAGAAGTAGTACCTCATGTTGGAAGTATATGGTGAAGCAGAATGTCTACCTCTTGCCAGGGAGAATAAGAGAGAAAGAGAAAGGGCTAGGGTTTTGTTTTGTTTTGTTTTGTTTTTGAGACAGGGTCTTGCTTTATAGTTCAGGCTGGCCCTGAGCTCACTATGGAGCCCAAGCAAACCTCAAGCTCAGCAACCCACCTTCCTCTGCCTCCCGAGTGCTGGGATTACAAGCATGAGACACTGTGCCTGGCACTGTGGTATGTGGTACTGATCACTGGTGGGTTTGAGTCACCACATCCAGTATTGTATGTGGTTACCAGGGATGGAACCAGGGACTTTGCACTTGCTAGTCAGGTGCCGGAACCACTGAGCTAAATCTCTGGGTCAGGCCTAGGGTTTTCTTGTTGTATGTACAATGAATAGGTGGTATCTCTTAGGGGCAGTTTTGTTTGGGGGAGAAGTTATAACTTAGTATTTTTTTTTTTTTGAGACAGGGTCTCGCTTTGTAGTTCAGGCTGGCCCTGAGCTCACTGTGTAGCCCAGGCAAGCCTTGAGCTCAGCAATCCGCCTGTCTCTGCCTCCCGAGTGCTGGGATTACAGGCGTGAGCTACCATGCCCAGCACTGTGGTATGCACTATTGATTGCTGGTGGGCATGAGTCTCCACGCCCAGCATTGTATGTGGCTACCAGGGATCGAACTCAGGACCTTGCGCTTGCGAGGCAGGCGCCAGAACCACTGAGCTAACCCTCCGGCCCATAATTTAGTATTTTTGTTTAATTATGAAAATCTTCTATAATATCCAAGGGCACCCCAGTGACCTGCACACCTCCTACCAGGCCCCACCTCTGTTTGTGGGGGGGGTTGTATTCTAAGGAATGAACCCAGGGGTGTGTTTTACAACTGAACTACATTCCCCAACCGTTTTTTGTTTTTCATTTTGAAATGGAGTCTCCCTAAGCTAAGGTGGAACTTGTCCTTTTGATTCTCCTGCTTCAGCCTCCTTCACTGATTGGATATGGATAAGGCTGTACACTTGATTGGGCCCCACTTATCAACAGCACTGTGGGCTAGGGGCAAGACTCTAACTCATGGATCTTTGAGGGAATTCTTACATAACTATAGCACAAACCCATGAACTTTGTTTTCTCCTTGCCACCACTTTAGGATTAACCTACACTATCTCTCAACTGAACTACTACAATAACCACCTTACTCTGCTCTTCTCTGACTTTTCCTTCTTCAACGATCCATACACAGTCAAAGACTAACCCCTCCCTCCTGCCTATCAGTCCTCTCTGTCTGTATTTCATGCTGAGGACTGAACCAGGATTTTGTACATTTCTTGACAAGTGCTGTAACGCTGAACTATATCCTGAGTACTTTTTTTCCCTTTTTTGCATATTCGGTTTTCATCCCATGGCCTTCATACCAAGTGTATGTCATAGCATATTTTTTAACTCTTTGAGACAGGGCCTTGGTAAATTGTCCAGTCTGGACTGGATTTTGTACTCCTCCTGCCTCAGGCTCCCAGAATGTTGAGGTTGCAGGCATGGAGCACCATGCCTGGCTATAAAGGATCTTAAAAAACTAAATCTGGGAAAAAACCTGATTAGATTATACCTTGATTAGAACACATGGATGATTTTTCATTTCTCTTAGGTTAATGTGCAGAATCTTAATCGTAGCCTAAGAGACCCTGCTTGATCTCACTTTATATACCCTCTGGTCTCATCTTGGATCATTTACTTTCTTTTAAGTTCCTGGAATATACCAAGCTATTCCATGAGTTCACTTGCTGTTTCTACAGGATAAAATGTTCTTCCTCTTGTCTTTTCTTGGTTAAGTCCTTCTTGTCTTTAGATCTCATCTTTAATATCTTGCCAACACTAGAAGTCTTTGACTTTGGACCTTATCATTATTTTTCATCACTGGATTATTATCACTATTTAAAATTAGGCCTGTTTGCTTATAATTATCTCCTTCATCAGGTACTAAGTTGTACCAAAGCAGCAGTGCTGTATTTTATTTCCCAGAGTAGGTGGAAGATCAAGGGACTAGTGATCCAATCATGTTGACCCTGGGTTTCTGTTGACACCATAAACTTTGCATGTATAAATCTAATCACAGTATATTTCTCTTGTGAATTACTCTCTTAATCTTCCCTAGCTTCAACAATGGTTCTCTCATGTCCTTCTGCAATGATCAGGCAGACAAAAGACATCTTAAATGACTATTGGAAACTAATATGTAGAAGCCTGTTTTGACCTCTGGAGCTTGTTTGTACTCCCTTTTTCTTCCTCTACCCATCCTTTAATTTTTTCTCCTGGAATCTGTCAGCTTCATTCAGGTCCTCATTTGCTCATTATCCTGTTTTTGTCTTCCAGTGTTTTCCCTTCTTCTATAATCTTTCAACTTAATTTGATACTCATTTTAGGTTAACCTGCCCAAAATTATGCTTGGATCATGTCATTTGTTTGTTAGGAAAATGCAGTGATGCGTCACTGTCTATAGAATAAACCCAGCCTTGTAGTTTGTAATTCAAGGTGATGATGCCTAACTTGCCTTTTATATATCAGCTTTGCGCCACCTTTTATGTTAACTTTTATCAAGCCAAGAAACTCTGGCGAGAATACTTGAGCTACTTGGCTTTAAGCTTTTTTAGATTTTTACTCTAAACATTTCCTGATCATTATTTCCACTATCAAAATTTCAAGATTATGCTGGGTTTGGTGGCTCAAGCCTGTAATTCCAGCACTCAGGAGGCAGAGGCAGAAGGATTGCTGAGTTCAAGGCTTACCTGAGCTACACAGTGAGCTCGGCCAGCCTGAACTACAAAGCAAGACCCTGTCTTGAAAAAAAATTCAAGATTATTTTAAATTACATAGATATGTTTGTGTTATTTACATGGTTTACTGCTTTACAAGATATAACTTATGTCCCTTTCTTTTGTGAAGTCTTTCAAGGCTATTTTGTCTAGTTTTTGAGACAGGCTTTTGCCATGTAGCCCACGCTTGCCTGAAATCCATGGCAGTCTTCCCCCTCAGCCTCTCCAGTGCTGCAGAACAGGTGTGCACCACTATGCCCAACTGCAGGCTACTTTGGCGGAAAGCAGTATTGTTCAACCTTTTATAGTCGACCTCCTTTATGGAGAAAAATTGAATTTTTTTCCTAACAAGAAAATTAAATGTCAAGAAATAAGATTTTGTTAGAGTTGAACTTTGGAAGGCCCACAGACTAGTGTTAATGTTTAGGGATTTATCACACCCTGCCTCCCAAGAAAAATTCTGTGTCCCTTTGGGGTAATAGCCCCACTGAGACTGTATGGTAGGATTAGAATGCTGGCCTTTGGACTCAGAGTTTATTTTCTGTTCACTTTCTTTTTGTAATAAATCATGGGTTATTTAGGACATTTCCTATGCTGCTCCAGAGCATAATTTTTTTTTTTTTTGAGACAGGGTCTCACTTTGTAGTTCAAGCTGGCCCTGAGCTCACTATGTAGTCCAGGCAAGCCTCAAATTCAGCAATCCTCCTGCCTCTGCCTCCCGAGTGCTGGGATTACAGGCATGAGCCACCATGTGCGGCACTGTGGTATGTGGTATTGATGGCTGGTGGGCGTGAGTCACCACGCCCAGCATTGTATGTGGTTACCAGGGATTGAACTCAGTACCATTGTGCTTGCCAGGCAGGCACCGGAACCAATGAGCTAAATCTCCGGCCCCAGAGCATAATTTTTTTACAGAATTTTCTTTGCCCTCAGCCAGACTAAGCTGGACACTTCACTCGGGAGGGAAAACATTGGAGTGGTCCTACTCATCTGTCACACTATTGGAAATGCTGTTCTGGGGTTCTTTCAAATGACAAATCACGGACTTCTTATTCCTTCCAGAATCTTGCTTTATCCTTGTCTCAAGAAAGAACAGTGCTTATTAATTGACTGTTAACTTGGAGTTTTTTATAACGGAACAGTGTGATGAACTGCGTTAAACTGTAGTGTATGACTCACATACTGGGCCATGTTGCAAGTTACCTGTACTGAGTTTCTCTACTGAAACTTTCATTCTCCCACAACAGGCAGTGCAGTGGCATCTGTAGCTGTAGATCCCAGTGGCCGTCTCTTAGCCACCGGTCAAGAAGATTCTAGCTGCATGTTGTATGACATAAGAGGAGGAAGAATGGTACAGAATTATCACCCTCATTCCAGTGACGTTCGCTCTGTTCGATTCTCTCCTGGAGCTCACTACTTGCTAACAGGCTCTTATGATATGAAAATAAAGGTGACAGACCTACAAGGTGATCAAGATTGACTTCCCTCTGTTTTTACTTTCTCTTTTCTCTTTGGGGGGGTCTTTTTGTTGGTCTGGTATGGTTGACAACATCACATTTTAAAATCTTAATTTTATAGTATTTACTAGGCAGATTACCAAAAGTGCACTGAAATATCATAACAAATTATTAAATAAACAGTAAATCTAATTTTTACTGTTAATATATTACAGTGAGTCTTTCTCAGATAAATGATGTATGCACTCATATTAGATTCTTTTTTTTTTGTTTTTTTTTTTTTTTTTTTTTTGAGACAAGGTCTTGCTTTGTAGTTCAGGCTGGCCCTGAGCTCACTATGTAGCCCAGGCAGGCCTCAAATTCAGCAATCCTGCCTCTGCCTCCCGAGTGCTGGGATTTGAGGCATGAGCCACCACCTCCAGCTCATTTGAGCTTCTTAAAAAAGAAAATAGTATTTAATTTTATTTTAAAATATTCTTTAAATATTTACTGTACGGCAATTAGGCACAGATAGAAAGATGAAGAAAACAATTCACTCCTTCCTTGATGGAGCTTATAGAGTAAACCAATAAGCTGTATAATTTTAGATAAGAGCCTATGCTCTTAAAAATTTACCATGGTGGGAGACAGTGACTCACATGGGTAGCCAGAGGCTATTTTATTTTTGGTATCAGGAGTCAAACTCAGGACCTTGTACTTGTCAGCAAGCATTGTGCCACTGAGCTTAATCCCAGGCCTGAAGGCTATTTTAGGCTGGATGGTTAGACTAGGCCTCTCCTGGGAGAGGCATTTGCACTGAGCTCTAAATGATAAAAATGAAAAGCAGTGCAGGACCCTCAAGAAGAGCATAGTAAGATTAAGATGCCGGGGTAGGAACAGGGCTTGTGTAGTCATTACAGCGCCGGAAGCCAAGGTGGGGAGGACTTACAAACCAAGGGGGAAAGACACAGAACTAAATTTAGGGAGAAGGGAACAGGAATCAGTGATGATTCCCAGCTTCCTGGCATGAGCGAGATGGCACTGTTGGTTGCAGTGAGGAAAACTGGTGGGGGAGGAACAGAATTGGGCAAGAAAAGCAAGAGTTTTGTTTTATACAAGTTAAACTTAAGATAATTCTCAGGCATTCAAGTGAGGTGTCCAGGGACTATGTGGATACTAGCTTGGACCTCAGTAGAAAAATCTTAAGTTGGAGGAAAAAAAAAATGGGGTGTGAATTATAAGTCTCTTAAGTGGCTAAAGTACAAGATGAAATTTCAGGCTAAGTGTGGTACACAGGGAACAGAACAAACCTGTGGCTCACTCACTGGCATTCAGTAAAATTTCAGTCAAGAGGACAAGGGAAGCCAACAAAGGGATCAGGACGGAGTGGTCCCGGACTCAGAGAGAGATCAGGTGGAGAATTTCCCAGAGAGGGGTTGCCACGGCACGTGTTACCAAGTGATTGCCGTATATGTTACCCAATTCTACTAGCATGATCTATCCCTGTGTAAACTTTTCACATGGTAGTATCGTAAAGTAACAGTAAATAAAATCTATGCAGGTACTTTGTCTTGTAACTGAACATCTCTTTTCTTTTTGAATGTAGGGGACCTCACTAAGCAGCTTCCTCTCATGGTGGTAGGTGAGCACAAGGACAAGGTGATTCAGTGCAGATGGCACACCCAGGACCTTTCCTTCCTCTCATCTTCTGCAGACAGGACTGTGACCCTCTGGACTTACAGCGGCTAGAGTATGTCCTGTGTCAGTCTATGCAGTGAGAGCACAGAGACTACTACTACTGAATTGTCCACTACAAATCTGAAGAAAGTAGACTGTCAAGAGGTGGTTTATATTCATGTGTGCCGTTGATAGGAGGTGTTGGGTGGTGGTATTCTGCAGTGCTTTCAGTCTTCCAGGTCACGCGGGCTGCTGTGACCTGCTGTATGTAGTCTCTTTGCCAAAGTCTATGGAAGAGCTCTTAGGTTGTTGGTGCACGCCAAGTCAAGTGGATGATGTGTTTACAGTTTAGTATTAAGTGCACTCCTTGGTCTCTGCCTAAATAAATTTTATATGCACACTGAAACTGAATTATACTTTGTCTCTTATTACATATAATACTACCAAGTTCTTTCCAGATTAAGCAGACGTGCTCAGAGATTACTTTGCTCTTCTCACAATATCCCCTATTGTCATTTGTGTTAAGAGGTCAGGAGTTGATCCATTTCTCAAAATTTACATGGTTGTTTCACTTAAAGATCATTATGGAGTTAAAAGGAGAATGGGAAACTGCTTCTCAGTTCATTACATGATACAGACCCTTTCTTTTTCCTCAGTGCAAGGGGATGGTTACTATTACATCACATAATTTTGTTTCCGGCTAGAAGGTAAAATGTTTGCTTCAGAAACTTGGTAATTTCAAAAATTTTTGAATGCAACAAGATACCTCCCTTCTAAACAGTACTGTAGAAGCAGAGCAGCAGCAGTTATGTGATGCAATATTGGATGGTACAGTTTTCCTCTTAAAGACTTTGCCATAGACCATAGCATGGCTTGAATGCTATGTCTGCATGATAATTTAAAATGGAGAATTTAAACTTTGCACTCCAAGAGCTTATTTGAATTTTTTTCTTGCACTGTTTTGTGTAATGCAGAAGGGTTTTATTTCTCTGGCATTATAGTGCCTAACATTTATGTATCTTTATTTTCATATTGTACAGTAATTTTACTTTAAATTATTAAATAGACTATTTTATTTATTTCAATTGCAGTTGTTTTCTAATTTTTGAACTGTCTGTGTACTGTATGTATGTAGCAAGCATTTTTAATCTTGTACACAAGTGGAAAGGGTTTTAGAAATGTAACTGTGCTTTTATTTCAATAAAGAACTGTTGACACCTAAGCCTTTATCTGTTCCTGAGTCTGTTTTCAGTTTAGGATGTGATTTTTGCAGTTTACTCGGAGGAAGTAGATACAATGGATGAGTCCCATAATCAGTTTTTCCCTAAAGTTCTTCTGCTAATGTTCTTTTTTTATATTCTTGCCAACTGAATAACTTTGTGTTCTCTGTGTGTCTCTGTCTCTGTCAGTCTCTGCCTGTCTTTCTGTCTCCTCTCTGTCCCTTTCTGTGACTAGGGATGAAATCAATGGCTTTGCAAGTACAAGGCGAGCACTCTACCTGTGAGCTGCACGCCCAGCCTCGGCCAGGCTTTTACTACTGAAAAACCATACTATAGCTGGGGATGTAGCTGAGTGGTAGAGTTCTTGCTGACCACACGAGGCCCTGGGTTTGATCCGCAGCACCACAACATAAGAACACAATAAAATATATAAAATCTAACTCAGACTCCCATTGTGTTGAATTAATACTTCAACATAGAAAATCTAGTTAGCTTTTTGGTATCCCATGTCCCCATATGAGGGTGTATGTGTTACTGGGGACTGAAGTGAGCTACCTTTTAGGACTTTCGCCCTGAGGTACTGTGCATTCCAAAATTTTGGGACAAGGTCTTGTTAACTTACCTAAGCTGGGCTCAAACTCTGATTACAGTCTAACTTGTCCACAGGTTTTTCTTTTATTAAATCTCTCAGGCAAGCTGAAGGGAATTGTGTGAAAAGTAAGACACGTTACATTCATGCTTAGTTTCATACCTTTTTAGAATTAAATTCTTTATTGGTACATTTTATACACACATCATGATCACACTCAACATTGAGAATTTGTACCAGTACATGACACAATTAATTCTCATTTTTTCTCATTCCCTGCCCACCCTCCAACTTCCCCACCCCATATACATATGCTTTATTTCCTTTTTTTACCATAACACTTTTTTCCCCAGTTTCACACATTTTAAATATTACAGCAGGTAACTTGAATTAAGTTTAAAACTGGGTTCCAGGTGTGGTGGCACCTGCCTGTAATCCCACTACTCAGGAGGCTGAGGCAGGAGGATTGCTGTGAGTTCAAAACTAGCCTGGGCTGCACAGTGAGTTCAAGGACAGCCTGAACTACCCATTGAGATCCTGTCTGAAAAACAAAAAATGAAAATACCCCAAAACAAAACAAAACTTGGAGAAAGGGTAATTTCTTTTAAAAATTAATCTCATTCTATTTTTGACAAAAATAAGATAACTGCTTTTTTCCCCCAGAATCAAACTTTCATTATTCCTGAGTATCAAATGACTTTGTCTAAACCAAGTGAAAATGATTTTTCTTTCAGGAAACAAAAACATTCCAAGAATCCAGAATTTTCTCACCATTGCATATAGAAAGATATTTGAGACACAAAGTAGGTGAGTCCTGTTATCACCTGGCCGTAAAAGCACCTAGGGCTTGCTTCTATTTATCACTGTACCGGCCACGGGAAGTCCCTATGCAGAGGATGACATAATGAAACCCTCTTTTTTTTGTAGTCCATGTTCGCGAAACTATGCGTTCGTGTGGGTAGTTGGTACATGTACATACTCCATCTTGTTCCTTTATTTCCTCTCCCGTCTCCCCTCCTTGCATCCTTCATCCCTAGACACCCTTCACATCTGCAAAAGGCCCGCCTCCCTGTTTCTTATTATTTTGCTCTTTACCTAAACTTTGGTTTCTTGTATTAGAGAAATTACACGGTATTTAATTTGTGTCTAACTTCTTTCGTTACGATCTCAAGGTGTAACCATTTTCCTACGTCATGACTCAAATTTGTCCTTTATGGATAAGTAATAATATATGTGCCACATTCTCCTTATCCTTTCGTTTGTGGATGGACATACAGTCCTCCTCTGTTCATGAATTGACCAGTTTTTCTACCCTGAGGTGCTTAGTCGCTCGCTGCCCGCGGCAGCCCAGGAGAAAGTATTGCACAACGTGAACTGTAGAACCCAAAGCGTGTCCGCGTTAGCTGCGCCCCCTGCAGGACGCTCTCCTGAAGGGAGAGCCGAGTGGGCGACTACCACAGCCCGGCCCTCGCTCTGCGCTGAGGCCGCCCCCCGACCTCTTCCAGAAGCAGATTTTTCAAGGTTCTTGTGAGGAGTTTCTCTAAGGGAAAGCTCACTGGTCTATCATAAAGAATATTACACACGACAGAGACAGGGGGTGTGGAGCTTCTCCAGGAACCTGTGTGTTCAGCTCTGTACAAGTTCCAAGGCCCTTTTCTCATTGCCTTCCAAATTCCCTCCCCCTTCCGTATATATTTGGGGGGTACCATGTGATCTTTTCCGATGCACATGTACGTTATATAATGTTCAAATCATGCTATTTGAAATTCATTGTGAAACGTTCAAAATCCTTTCTGGTGGTTTTTTCTTTCTTTTCTTTTTTTTTTTTTTAACATATAGCACGTTATCATTATCGATAGTCATCCTAGTGCATAGTAGAACACCAGAATTTATTTCTCCTATCTGGCTAATTAACTCAGGACAATTCATTCATACAGACCAGTCACCTTTGTGGTTGAAGATTGTAGCACTAGCAGTGTGGCTCACTGCTGGAGTCCTTGTTGGGCACATGGAAGGTCCAGGGTTTGATTGCCAGCATGACCAAAAAAAAGCCCATGAAATTATGTATTCTACCTTCATTACTGGCAGGGAGAAAACATTTTATGTCCTAAATTGGATATGGTAGTGTACTCCTGAAATCCCAGCTGCTTAGGAGGCTGAGGCAGAATCACAAGTTTGAGGCCAACCTGGGCAATTTAGTGAGACCTTATCTCAAAATTTAAAACAGCTGGGGATACAGCTTGGTGGTAGAGCTCTTGCATAGCTTGCTGTGGCCCTAGGCTCAGTTCCCTGTACTGGGGTACAGGGAGATCCTCTGAATGAAAAGATTTCTTTCTTTTTTTTTTTTTTTTTTTTTTTTGAGATAAGGTCTCGCTTTGTAGTTCAGGCTGGCCCTGAGCTCACTATGGTGCCCAGGCAAGCCGCCGCGAACTCAGCAATCCTCCTGTCTCTGCCTCCTGAGTGCTGGGATTACAGGCGTGAGCCACCACGTCCGGCATTGTGAAAAGATTTATTTCTTTTGTTGCAGTGTTTTAGACCAAACCATCAGAAATTGTTTTATTTCAATAAATGTCTAGATGTGCATGTCCATTTTCCATGCCTCTGAACTGCAGCAGCATGGATGTAATGTGTGTGTGTGTGTGTGTGTGTGTGTGTGTATTTATTTATTTATTTATTTTTTGTAGTTCAGGTGGGCCCTGAGCTCACTATGTAGCCCAGGCAAGCCTCAAACTCAGCAATCCTCCTGCCTCTGCCTCCCGAATGCTGGGATTACAGGCGTGAGCCACCATGCCCAGCTGTAAATTGGTTTTTAAAAAATGCAAAAACCCTAAAAACCAAAAGATTGTTACAAAGAAAACGAGAGGATCTGTTCTCAAGCCCCCAGTTGGGAATGTGAAGGAAGAGTCTGGGGTAGAAGGCAGTGCAGCAGGGATCTGACTCAACTTTCCCCTTTGCTTTTATTTTTCTCAAATGTTATTTTTTTAACATATTTAATTATCTTTTAAAAATTGTAATATTGAAAGAAGGGCATAATCAACAGAGTAATAAAACTACCTATGAAACAAGAAGCAACATTCACAAGTTCTATCCAATAAGGGGTTAATATCCAGGATATATAGATAATTCCTAAAATGCAACAATTGAAAAAATACTACTAAAAACATCCAAAGGACTTGAACAGACATCTCTCCTAGGAAGGTCACAAATAGCAATAAGCGCATGAAAAGCTGTCCGGCTGGGCACAAGGCATACATACGATTTTCAGCTATTCGGAAGGCAGCCCAGGAGTCTGAGGCCAGACTGAGCACATACTGGGATCCTATTTTAGGAGGGATGGAGGGAGGAGCAGGGGAATGTCTCTAGAGAATTACAAATCAAAACCACATCTATCAAAATGTAAGTATCAGGCTTTTCAGAGGAAGAAGTAAAAGCTGCCAAGAAGCATATGAAGAAATGCTCAACCTGCTGGCCATTCGAGAGATGCAAGTGAAAACAACACTAAGATTTCATCTCACTCCACAAAGAAGGGCTGCTATCTTGAAATTAGCCAGCAACAAATGCTGGCAGGGCTGTGGAGAAAACACATTCTCCTTCTCCATTGTTGGTGGGAATTTAGAGTGGTACAACCTTTATGGAAGTCAGTGTGGAGACTGCTAAAAAAAAACCCTAGAATTAGAGGTCTCATTTTTATCATAGTAATGTATGTGCACTCAGGTTCATAGCAGCTCAATTTGTGATAGCTAAATCTTGGCTACCTCCAAATGCCCATCAACTGGAGACTGAATAACAAAGATGTAGTTTTTCTGTAAAATGGAGTAGTACCCTGCCATAAAGAATGATAACATTTAAGTCATTTATATTCACATGGATGTACCTTCAGGACATACTCATAAGTGAAATAAAAAGGTCACAGACGTGTAAAGATCGCATCTGTTCTCTGGTATGAAAAACTGAAGATGTTAAGGAGTTCTAGAATATATGATAGATATTGGGAAATAGAAAATACTCAAAGGGAAATGTGGAGGCATTAGTAATGAGGGGTAAATAAAAAATGTGATGGTAGGGGCCAGAGAGTTAGCTCAGTGGTTCCGGCACCTGCCTGGCAAGCACAAGGTCCTGAGTTCGATCCCTGGAAACCACACAGAATGCTGGGCGTGGTGACTCACGCCCACCAGCAATCAATACCACATACCACAGTGCCGGGTGTGGTGGCTCACGCCTGTAATCCCAGCATTCGGGAGGCAGAGACAGGAGGATTGCTGAGTTCAAGGCTTGCCTGGGCTACATAGTGAGCTCAGGGCCAGCCTGAACTACAAAGTGAGACCCTGTCTCAAAAAAAAAAAAAAAATGTGATGGTAATAAAAAAGGTAAACAAAGCTTATATATTTAGGGGGTAGGAGTTTTAGGGTGGGTAGGGGAATGGAAAAAAAATGAGAAATCATGTCATTTACTGGTAGAAATTCCCAATACTGAGTGTGATCATGATGTGTATTTATAATGTACCAATAAGATGAAACTAAACTAAAAAAAAAAAAAAGTAAGTGTCAGGATGCAGGGAAATTGGGACCTTCTCGCAGTGTTGGGAACATAAAATGGTGCGACCTCCATGGAAAGCAATAGTGGTTTCTTGAAAAAATCAATTACCATATTCACCGATCCTTTTTCTGAGTATTCAGTCAAGAGAACTGAAAGCAGCACACCCACAAATATTTGTGCACACATCCATGGTAGCAGCCTAATATCACAAGAGCTGGAAGCAGATGTAACCCAAGTGTCCATCAGCAGATAAACCCCTAGGATGATCAGTCTTGGTTATCAACTTCAGAGACCAGAATGGGAGATCCCTAGAGATACTGGCACGTGTGCCAGCAAACTGTTGTTTGGAATGCCCACCTTGAATATTGGTGGCACCGTCCATAGGCAGGGAACCTGGATGAATCAGAAGTAAAGGGGCAAGCCCCCAAGCTTGACTCTTCTTGGGTGGGTATGTTTTTGCTGCTGCCGCTGCCCATGGACATCAGATTCCAGATTCTTCAGCTTTCAAATGCATACCTACACCAGTGATTTTAGTGGCTCCCACCTTCAGTAAATCCTCTCACAATTATATGGTGGTGCCTCTGTACTTATCATTAATTGATTCCAGGGAGCACAGTGAGAACCAGAAATGACCGGGACCAAACTGGCTGGAGAAGGATGTGAGTCTTAATGCAATGGATACTGCTAATTCTAGCTATGAAATAATGAGTACTAGGACAAAATTTTTTGGTCAAAATGTGTTGGGTACCAGATTCAAATTTCAAAGGAGTTGAATATCAAGGTATGACTATATATTCATTTGATTGGTTTTGTTCCTCTGGAGAACCCTAACACAACTGTGGTGTATACAGTGAAATATTATACAGGCTTTAAAAAAGGAATCCGACCCCTCATTAAAACTGCCATCTCTGGATAATATCCTTAAATTTATGACAAATTTACAAAAATAATTTTACAAAATTATTTACAAAAATAATTCCAACTGGCTCTGGTGGCACATCTCAGTGACCCTCGCACTGTAGAAGGCTGAAGCAGGAGGATCACAGGTTTGAGCCCAGTCAAGGCAACTTAGTGATATGGTAAGACCTCATCTCAAAGCAAAAACAAAACAAACAAAAACGCTGGGTATGTAATTCAGTGCGGAGGCCCTGGGCTGAATCATCAATACTAGAAAAAAGAAAGAAACAATATTATTTTCAACTGTCGAGTTTAAAGCGTTTAAATTCCCACTTGACCTGTTCCAGTAAGTACTATCCTTATTGTCCCATTTAAAAATTTATGAGAGCCAGGAGTGATGGGGCAACCCTGATATCCAGAGGCAGGAGGATCGCTGGGAGTTTGAGGCCAGCCTGAATTACAAAGTAAGACCTATCTCAAAGAAAAAAAAAAACAAAACTTTTTTAAAATTTATGCTCAAGGGCTGGAGATTTAGCTCAGTAGTTCCAGCACCTTCCTAGCAAAAGCAAGGTTCCTGGTTTGATCCCACAGTAACCACATACAACAATACCAGGCGTGGTGACTCACGCCCACCAGCAATCAGTACACCACACATCACAGTGCTAGGGCTAGGGGTGGTGCCTCATGCCTGTAATCCCAGCACTCTGAGGCAGAGACAGGAGGATTGCTTAGTTCGAGGCTTGCCTGGGCTACATAGAGAGCTCAGGGCCAGCCTGAACTACAAAGCGAGGTCCTTTCTCGAAAAAAAAAAGCTCAAAATAACTTACGGTTTATTGAAATATTATACCGTAGAATTTATAAACTGATAGTTATAAAATACCTTTGGTATGCGTTTTCTATATTGTATTTCCATACAAGATTTTGTTTGCAGAGATGTTTCCCTGGAAAACACAAAGCAAAGCCCTTGCTGGAAACTGCAGGGCACCGTTCAGCCCCGCCTCCCCGGCAGACCAATCAGCGGCGCGCGTAGGCGGGACGTTTACCGCCAGCCGAGCGAGTCGATGAGCAGGCCCCGCTGGCGGGCGAGCGCCGGAGACCTGTTCCGGGGATGCTGGTCGTCGGCTCCGGCCGGCCCGGCAGGTGTGTTCCCGGAGAGGCGGGAAGGATACTCGGGACGTGAGTCCGCGGGGTCGGGTGTTTTGTGCAGGCTTCAGGGCCACGGGTCTGGGGACCCGGGGAGGCCGCGGGCATTCCCGGGTGGGGCCTCGGGCGCTTGGGTGACTTAGCGCCGCCCGGAGTCCCGGATCCACCTCCGGCAGGAGGCGCCGCCGCGGCCGGAACCTCCGAGCCGACGTCGCGTTTTATTGGCATTGGTTATCTCTGCAAACTTTAGACATAATTTGAACAAAAATGGCCAGCAAAATGGCTCGGATTAAATTGTAGTTTACATGGGAAAACGCCAAATCTAATTTGAATGTGAAAAGTTAAGAAAAGCCGTAAGCCTGTATGTTTGTGATGGGTGGTGAAAATCAATTCAGGTTTTTAGCGCGGTGACTATGAAAAGTGTGGTTCCCAGACGAGCTTCATCATCTTCTCCACCTGCTTTAAAGTTTGAGAGCCAGGCCTTCAGGAAGCTACACAAACACGCGCGAAGTTGCAACCCATTGCCCTTTTTTTGCCATGGCAGGATTTGACTCTGTTCAAGTTACTGCCGTGGACGTTGCACGAATCATTTCGTTAAAATCCCAAGATTCTGGCCGAATTTCCGCTCAGAGGCCGGAAGCCCCTAGAGGTTTTCTGACTGCTCTTCAGTCAGTGGCTCTTGTTCCAACCCGTTTTTCAGTTTCCTGGTTTGAAGAGGAGGATCCAGAAGTTCTCCACCCGTGACCTTGTCGCCTCGAGAAAATCTTCAGCACCCTCACTGCCCTCCACCACCACTTAGGAACCCAGTGGCCTCAGCCTGGTTACTTGTCCTCATTTATCAAACGAGCAGTACTACTTCCGAGAGTTTTGTGAGGATAAATGAATCAGTATATCAACAAAATATTAGCCCGAGGCAGAGAAAAATGGTGCGAGTGGGAGAAACTTGGAAGAGTCTAGTACCTGGTGGCAGGTTGTAGAGTGACACAGGTGCCACCGTTAGAGTAAACCAAAGTGGGGGTAGCTGCTTTTGCTTCACGTTTTGCTCCTAGGCTTGATCAGTGGACGCCTGGTCTGTTGCATTAGCAAGGGTGTGTTAGCAATATAGGATCTCAGGCGCAGAAACTTTTTTTTTTTTTTTAAACAGGTGCCCTGGCACGTTCAGACGCAAGCTTTTTTTTCTTTTTCCTTTTTTTTTTTTTTTGAAAGTTTGAGTTCTTCCAAGATTTTATGCCTAAGCTTAGTTTTGTTTTTCCCCCCAATAAAGTGTTCAGTTATTCAGTTTTTGTTTTTGGTTTTTTGGGGTTTTTTTTTGAGACAGGGTCTCGCTTTGTAGTTTAGGCTGGCTCTGAGCTCACTATGTAGTCCAGGCAAGCCTGGAACTCAGAAATCCCCCTGTCTCTGCCTCCCGAGTGCTGGGATTACAGGCGTGAGCCACCACGCCCGGCACTGTGGTATGCGGTATTGATTGTTGGTGGGCGTGAGTCTCCATGCCCAGCATTGTATGTGGTTACCGGGGATCGAACTCAGGACCTTGCGCTTGTGAGGCAGGCCCCGCAACCACTGAGCCAACCCTCCGGACCAGTTATTCAGTATTTTTAAGACCAAAGAGTTTGAAAGTGACCTCAGTATTTTTATTTTACATTTACTTTTTTATATTTTTAAACAACTTTTTTTGGTTCTTACTAGCAGTAAACTTAGGAAGTTATTTAATCAATTCCTGTGCTTATTTCTTTTTTTTTTCTTTTTTATTTTTGAGACAGGGTCTCGCTTTGTAGTTCAGGCTGGCCCTGAGCTCACTATGGTGCCCAGGCAAGCCGCCATGAACTCAGCAATCCTGTTGTCTCTGCCTCCTGAGTGCTGGGATTACAGGCGTGAGCCACCACGTCCGGCATTGTGGTTTGCGGTGTTGATTGTTGGTGGGCGTGTCTCCACGCCCAGCATTATATGTGGTTTCCGGGGGTCGAACTCAGATCCTTGCCCTTGCGAGGCAGGCACCAGAACCACTGAGCTAACCCTCCGGCCCCTTATTTCTTCTTTTTATACTTTTCTTCATTGTGATCACATTTCCTCAGCATGTCAGGAGTGTATAGGTCGACGTTTTAGTCTTTTTTTTTTTTTTTAAGAAATCTGTATTAGTTTTCCTACAGCTGCCATAAAGTACTGCAGATTGGGTATCTTAACTAACAATTTTAATTTTTTATAGTTCTAGAGGCTAGAAGACAGAAATCAAAACATTAGAAGGGTTGGTTTCTTTTGAGGCTTCTGGTCTTGGTTTGTGCATGGCCTGTGTTGTGTCTTCGTATCATCTTACTTCTGATTCATCCAGATCCAGATTTCTTTCTTGTAGGACATCGGTCATATTAGATGGGGGTCTAACCCTACTGACACATTTTAATTTAGTTCTTTAGAAATCTTGTCTGCAAATACAATTATTCTGAGGTCCTGGAAACTAGCAATTCAAAGTGTGAATTTTGAGGGTGATGTAATTGAGTCCATAATAATATCTTAGTCTTATGCCTGTTTAAAAAATTTTTTTGTTAAATTGATGTCTAGAAAAGCTTGTAAAATGTAATTGTTCCCCTTGGCACATTATTAAAAAGTGGACATCCATTCCTGTGACTACTGTCTGGCTTAAGAAATGAATATTGATGGTATCCCAGAAGCTCTGCAGTGTTTTTCTTGTCTCACTTTTCCTCCCAGAAGGGTTCAGTATTAGTGAGTGTACCGTTTGCTGTGGTAGATACTTCGTCTGTGCATGTCTCTCTCACGGCTTCGGAAGCTCCTCAGCAGATGGTTAGTTGCGGGTGTCGCACCTCAGTGGTGTTTGTTACCTGTCTAGCTCTCCATCTGTGGCCCAGGATATCCATGCTCACATTTACAATTTTGAAGCCTTAACTTTTGCTTTTCTTCCTCCGCTATCGTGTGTGTTTAAAATATTGCCTGATTAAGGCATGTTATGTACACGTACCAACTCCCCATGATGAATGTAATCCGTGTGCACTGCAAACATGTACTGATTAAATTTTTTTTTTTTTTTTTGAGACAGGGTCTCGCTTTGTAGTTCAGGCTGGCCCTGAGCCTCACTATGTAGTCCAGGCAAGCCTCGAACTCAACAATCCTCCTGTCTCTGCCTCCCGAGTGCTGGGATGACAGGCATGAGCCACCACGCCTGGCACTGTGGTATGCGGCATTGATTGCTGGTGGGCATGGTCACCACGCCCAGCATTCTTTGTGGTTTCCAGGGATCGAACTCAGGACCTGGTGCCTGAGCGCCGGAACCACTGAGCTAACCCTCCGGCCCTAAAGGTTTCTTAAAAGTTACTGTACTTCAGGTTCCAGTTCCCGTGCTGTACCCCCATGAACCCTTTCCAGTCTTTCCCAATCAGATGAGCTTCATTGTTTAAGCCTCTGAAATCCTTTGAATCTTTGCTATAGCTTTGGTCATTTGAATTGGCTGCTTTTTTGAATGTCTTTCATTTGTCAACTACACGGGTGGGTATAAAGCTGAGAGAGATGGAGAGGGTGAGTGAAGAGCAAATTTAGATTTGGGTGAGATGTTACCTTTCCACGGAGGTGTTCACATTACTGTACTCTACTGCGGTTTTCATCTTTGGCTGCACATTGGAATCACTTGCGGGGCTTCAAAAATCCCAGCCCCTGGCTCCCAGCCTCAATGAATCTGATTGAATTGATCTGGGAAGTGGCCAGAGCATTGGATGTTTTAGATGCGCCTCAGGTGACTCCAGTGTACAGGCAGGGCTGAGAACCTCTGTGTTAACGGAAGAGACAGACCGGTAGTGGACTCATTTGGCCATGCGCTTCACCAGAAGAAAAAACAAGCTGCACAGAGGAATATTTATTTTTGACTGGCGTTACTTTGGTGTTTCTAAGCTATTAACGGGCTCCCTTATATGTAGTGAGGTACATTCTCTTACCTTATATGTAGTAGATATGAGGTAGGCTGTTGAATAGAACTTTCTGTGTCAGTGGAAATGTTATATTTGCAGTGTCCAATGTTCTATGCTAATTTTAGAAATAAATTCAGTTCCTGGTTTCAAGGACTCAAAAGCCACATATGGCTGGCTAGTGGCTACAGTATTGGATAGTGTGTTATACAGAGGCTTATGTGAAACAGATTGTTTTCTCTAAATGGTTTTGGAGTTCATTCCCTTCATTTGAATTGTAATTTCATACTTTGCTTCTACTTATTTAAAAAAAACTGGGGAAGGAATTTTGGCTAAAATACGTAAGGTTTTTTTTAGCAAATTTATTGAGCTGTAAGTTGCATTGTATAAAATTCACCAATTAATTGGGTTAATTTTTTTTATTTTTATTTTTTTCCTTTTTGAGACAGGGTCTCACTTTGTAGTTCAGGCTGGCTCGGAGCTCACTATGTAGTCCAGGCAAGCCTCAAACTCAGCAATCCTCCTGCCTCTGCCTCCCGAGTGCTGGGATTACAGGCGCGAGCCACCACGCCCGGCACTTGGGTTAATTTTATTTTAAACTCAGGTAACACTTCATTCCATAATATCAGAATATATTAACACAGTTAAATGTAAAGTTCAGTGGTTTTTAATTTAATTTTTTTAGACAGGCTCTTGCTATGCACTTCAGGCTGGCCTTGAACTCATTATGTAGTCTAGGCTGTCTTTGAACTTGCAGCAATCCTCCTGCCTCAGCTTCCCAAGTACTAGGATTACAGGTGTGTGCCACCATGCCTGACTCAATGGATTTTGAGTATGTACACAGATACATCCAACCAGTACAACAATTTTAAAACATTTTTCATTTTACTTGTATCTTTTAGCTACAATCCCTTTAAATCCCCATATGTACAGCCTTAAGCACCCACTAACCTACTTTCTGTTGGTATAAATTTGTCTGTTCTGGACATTTCACAGAAGTGAAATCATGTATGACATAGTTTTTGGTTACTAGTTTCTCAGTATAACACTATCATGTTATAATATGGAGTCAGTACTTCCTTTTTAAAATAATATTTCGTTGTATGGCTCTACCACATTTTATTTTGATAGTCATTAACCGATGGAGATTTTTTTTTCACTTTTTGGCTGTTTTGAAGAAAATGTGGTTTTTAACATTCACAGATAGTTCTCTTGAGTGTATAACAATTTAGGGAATTGCTGGACCCATAGGGAAAATACCGTCTTACTTCAATGAGAATGTTGTACATATTATGCATATTTATACACAGATGCCATTTTATTTTTTTAGTTTCATGCACCTTCTTTAGTTACTATGCAGAAACTATGGTGGCCGAGGCAGGAGGATTGTTGTGACTTCAAGGCCTGCTTGGTCAACATAGTGAGTTCAGAAACAGCCTGGACTACACAGTGAGACCTGTCTCGGAGAAACAAAAGTGTTGCCTTGACATTAGAAAGAAGTAGTTTTTAATTATAAAATTATTATCTTTGGTGATAGCTGTTAACATTTTTTAGCCTTATACAGGATGCTGTGTTCTCTGCTCCTTTGCGGGTGTCTGCTGCTGCTAAGTGGCTGTGCTCATGATGATGACTGGATCGACCCCACAGACATGCTGAACTACGATGCCGCATCAGGAACCATGAGGAAATCTCAGGTATCGAAACAGGCATGTGTGGAAGACCTTGTTAGTCCCATGATAGAAATAGTCTGTTTTGTTATCATTTTACACAGAGCCATGAAATAATGCATTAATGATTAGCAGTTATACAGAATACTTTTTTTTTTTATTTTTTTTGAGACAGAGTCTTGCTTTGTAGTTCAGGCTGGCCCTGAGCTCATCATGTAGCTCAGGCAACCCTCAAACTCACAGCAATCCTCCTGCCTCTGCCTCCCGAGTGCTGGGATTACAGGGGTGAGCCACCATGCCCAGCATTGTGGTATGTGGTACTGATTACTGGTGGGCATGAGACACCACACCCGGATTGTTGTATGTAGTTACCGGGGATCGAACCAGGGACCTTGCACTTGCTAGGCAGGCACCAGATCCAGTGAGGTAAATCTCTGGCCCCATATCTTCTTCTTCGTCTTCTTCTTCATCCTCTTCTTCATCTTCTTCTTCCTCTTCCTCCCCTTTCCCTTCTCCTTCCTCCTTCCTTCTCCCTCTTCTTCTTTCTTTTACTTCTTCTTCTTTTTTTTTTTTTTTTAAATACAGCACTGGGGATAGAACCCAGGACCCTGTGTACACTAAGCAAAAACTCTACTACTGACTATATCCCTAGCCAGAACCTAATACCCTTTAATTATTAAGATTATTCCAAACTCACTTAGTTATTTATTTTGATTTTGAATGTAAAGCCCATCCAGCTGCAAACCAGTGTGATCTTAAAAAGTACATTTGAGATTTATACTTCTTGGTGGTTCACTGTAAGTGAAGAATATAATGAGAATAGCCATAAAATATTGAGGTGAAAATTTTGGCCATCTACTGAAGGTTATTTTTACAGCTGAAGTGTAAAGAAATAAAGTCTCTCTACTTTGTTTTAGGTGAAATATGGTACATCAGAGGAAAAAGATGTCAGTCCTCAATTGTCACATGCTGATGAAGTGTCAGAATGTTACAGCAAACTTGATTCTTTAACTCATAAGGTAAGATGTTTTCCAGTTCTATTATTTATACTGTGTGAAATTATTCTGTCTTCCTGTCTTGAGTAATGTTTGTATTTCTGTGTACTATACAGCTTGTAGATTTCTTAGTCACTGTAGTCTTGATTTCTCTAATAATATTTTGTATTTTTTTAAAATAACATTTATGTTTTAATTATTTCCTTCCCAAACTTCAGAC
Source organism: Thryonomys swinderianus (assembly GCA_004025085.1). Classification (NCBI taxonomy): domain Eukaryota; kingdom Metazoa; phylum Chordata; class Mammalia; order Rodentia; family Thryonomyidae; genus Thryonomys; species Thryonomys swinderianus. The sequence goes on from PVIC010011055.1 coordinate 24,663, forward strand.
TCATTGGCATAGGAATATTCTTTATTCATCTTTATTCTGTACCACACAGCATAGCACTGAAGCAGAGCAGAACCACACTAAGACAGCAGTTGAAGAAATTGTCCTGCATTAGTCTATAAGCATGAAGGCCACTCCTAAAACTACAAAAGGTGGTTATAATTCAGGGTGTGGTGGTTGTTCATTCCTTCTTTTGGGGCCTTTTAAAAACAACTGCCTTTTTGAGGCAAATAGAGAACTTCAGGGGCCAGAGGAGCGTCACTGTTTGCTGGGGGAGCCGCCCTCTGTCAGCTGTGCAGGTGGAGAGAGGAGGCTGTGATGTCATAGAGGCTTAGCAGAGCCGAAGACACTGTGACAGGTGAAGAGAAGGGTGAAACTTGTGTGGGGCAGAGTAGATAAGTGCTGACAGCTGAGGGAAGGAGGGGCTGGAGAGAGGAAGGAGCTGGAGCAAATAGGTGAGGTCTCCACCCCGAAGACTCAGACTCGAGTTTGCAACTGACATCTCTGAGTTTGCAACTGACATCTCCTTAGACCCACAAGCACCTGCTGTGCCTCTCACCAAATGCTAACAAAGAAAAGCTCGCATAACATTTGCTCCAGTTTAACTGTGTTTTGTGGAGTAGGGAGTTAAGTTGGTTGCACATTAAGAAATTCAAAAGTGGGCCGGAGATTTAGCTCAGTGGTTCCGGTGCCTGCCTAGCAAGCGCAAAGGCCCTAGTTCGATCCCGGTAACCACATACAACAATACTGGGCATGGTGATGACTACCATATACCACAGGGCTGGGTATAGTGGCTCATGCCTGTAATCCCAGCACTCAGGAGGCAGAGGCAGGAGGATTGCTGAGTTTGAGGCTTGCCTGGGCTACATACTGAGCTCATGGCCAGCTAGAACTACGAAGCGAGACCCTGTCTCAAAAACGAAAGAAAGAGCCGGGCGTGGTGGCTCACGCCTGTAATCCCAGCACTCCGGAGGCAGAGACAGGAGGATTGCTGAGTTCGAGGCTTGCCTGGACTACATAGTGAGCTCAGAGCCAGCCTGAACTACAAAGCGAGACCCTGTCTCAAAAGGAAAAAAAAAAAAAAAAATGAAAGAAAGAAAGAAATTCAAAAGTGCCTTTTCCTTCTTTGTGATTTTAGTTCAACCATTGTAAACCTGTGATTGGTAAAATGGAGACTTGAGCCTTTTTTTTTTGTGGTGCCAGGGATCAAACTTAAAGCCCTCTACACACTAGTCAAGTGCTGTACTGTTGAGCCCCCTTGAATTGTTAGTTAATAAAAAAGTCATTTAAAATTTTAAAAATAAGCTAGATGGCACACGCCTGTAATCCCAGAATTCTGGGAGGCTGAGGCAGGAGGATAGTGAATTAGAGCTCAGCATATGCCACTTAGCAACTTAGTGAGAGGACAGGACAAAAGAAGAATTATGATATATCATGTACAGGTACAAATTCACTATCAATATGATCTTATGTATCTAAAATGTATCAAAAATTAATTTTAATAAAAGGGGAGGCTCATGATGAAATTCCATACAAAGGCCCTGGGTTCAATCTTCAGTATTAAAAAAAAGTATATATTCATATTTTTTAATGAACTAGCTTATAAGGCTTACCTTGAAACCCAGCAAAGCTGCTGCATGACTTCTAAGTCTGTGTGTGCACTGCTTGATTATTGTCCTGTTTGCCAACTGACACTACTTAAGTTGATGATTACAAATTTTTTTTTTTTTTTTTTTTTTTTTTTTGAGACAGGGTCTCGCTCTGTGGTTCAGGCTGGCCCTGAGCTCACTATGTAACCCAGGCAAGCCTTGAACTCAGCAATCCTCCTTCCTCTGCCTCCCGTGTGCTGGGATTACAGGCGTGAGCCACCACGCCCAGCACTGTGGTATGTGGTGTTGATGGCTGGTGGGCGTGAGTCACCACATCCAGCATTATTGTATGTGGCTACCAGAACAAAACAGGGACCTTACATTTGCTAGGCAGGCACTGGAACCACTGAGCTAAATCTCTGGCTCACAAATTTATTTTAATATTTATAAAATGTCCACTATCCTCACTCAGCAGCTTGACCCCTGCGGTAGGACCAAATTTAAGAGTCTCTTTTGTCAAATGAAGAACTATAGTGAAGAGTGGTGGTGTATGCCTGAAAATCCCTGCAGCTCAGGAGGCTGAAGCAGGAGGATTTGAGGTCTGCCTGGGTAATTTAGTGAGCCTCCATCTCAACATGGGGATGTAGCTCAGTGGTAGAATACTTGCCTAACATGAGCAAGGCCCTAAGTTCAGTCAGCAATGTCAGGGAGGGTTACGTACTGAAATTCACTGAAGGGTGGCATTTGTAGCAAACTGGAGAAGCCACAGACCCTGCTTTCTTGAGCACTCCATGTGGTTGGGGCGGATCATTCACTGACAGGAAGAAGAACAGGAGGTCAAGAGATAACGCACCTGCAGGAAATTCATCTTCTTTCTGTCCCTGCCTCCTGTCCATATTTATTCTTCCTTCTTTTCCTCCCTTTTCTCCTTTCATTACATCATTGCTTTGAAATTACAAAGAGGCAAATTGGTCCAGATGCTATGGCTCTCTCCTCCCTTGTTTCACCATCTTCAGCTTTAAATTTGTTGATAGCGGAAGAAACTACCAGGTCAGCACTCACTGCAGGACTTGGGTTCCTCATTTGTTGCCTTCTGATCTTTCCTAAGAGCCACAGGAAGCAAGTTCTGCACTGTAAGGCGGTAATCAGTACAAAGTGAGATAAAAATTTAAATTAAACCAGACATTACTGAAAAAGACACATTGCCAGCCATTAATCCCCCTCAGAGTAATCCTTGCTTTGATTTTTTTTTTCCCTGTATTACTGAGGGTCGAACTCAGGACCTTGCACTTGTGAGGCAGGCACAATGCCACCGAGCTAAATCCCTGCCAGCCCTCCTCTCTTTGAACATACCTATCCCATGGTTCCTCCCACTTTCTGAAACAGTTGAGGAAGCTTTTTCGTGAGTGTCTTTAATTGTGCTGTTGTGGTTGCCTCAGTGAATATCTTGAATTGATTTGCTGAGTCTGCCCTTCATGATCATTTTGACTGTTCAAAAGAGCCAAAAGGTGTGCGGTGCCCAACATGGTGAGCGAGGTGGGTGAGGACACCACAGTGCTCTTCAAAGCCCACGTTTCCGAAAGCTGGATGCCCCCAGGAGCAGTATTCACTGCAGAGACTCTCACGAAAGAAGACTTCCAGAATTGCTCCAGAGGGAGCAAGAACCATGAGATAAATGTGTTTTCAATGCAAGGGAAAGTATTTTGAAGAGGATTAATGGCAATGTGTCTTTTACTGTAATTTTTTTTTTTTTTTGAGACAGGGTCTCGCTTTTGTAGTTCAGGCTGGCCCTGAGCTCACTATGTAGCCCAGGTGAGCCTCAAACTCAGCAATCCTCCTGTCTCTGCCTCCTGAGTGCTGGGATTACAGGCGTGAGCCACCATGCCCGGCACTGTGGTATGTGGTATTGATTGCTGGTGGGTATGAGTCACCAGGCCCAGCATTGTATGTGGTTACCGGGGATCGAACACAGGACCTTGTGCTTTCAAGGTAGGCGCTGGAACCACTGAGCTAAATCTCCGGCCCCTTACTGTAATTTTTTCTTTTTGAGACAGGGTCTCACTTTGTAGTTCACGCTGGCCCTGAGCTCGCTATGTAGCTCAGGCAAGCCTCGAACTCAGCAATCTTCCTGTCTCTGCCTCCCGAGTGCTGGGATTATAGGCGTGAGCTACCATGCCCGGCACTTTGGTATGTGGTATTGATTGATGGTGGGCATGAGTCCCCACGCCCAGCATTGTATGTGGTTTCTGGGGATCGAACTCAGGGCCTTGCGCTTACGAGGCAGGTGCTGGAACCACTGAGCTAATCCTCCGGCCCCCCTTACTGTAATTTTTAAAAATTCATTCAGCATATATGGTTTGATCACATGTCATTACAACCTTGATTGAAATAACTGGCTCCTTACTTTGACTTTGGTGGGGTCACCACACTAGAAACTCAACTTGTATGTTAAAATTTGATACTCACTAATGTTGAACTTACTGTTTGATTACAGATTGATGAGTGTGAAAAGAAGAAGAGGAAAGACTGTGAAAGTCAAAGTAATCCTGTTTTTAGGAGATACCTAAATAAGATTTTAATTGAAGCTGGAAAGCTTGGACTTGTAAGTATTTGGTGGTGTGATACTAATCAATACTAATCAGCTATTAATTTGAAATAGTATAGAGAAGTGGTTAGATCTTATTATGCTTCAATAGAATATCTGACTCCCCCCCCCCCCAAAGCTTCTCGTGCAAGATGGGAAGCAGCAGCCGGCTGTGCAGTGGTTTGCCTGGAGGCAGCGCTGACCGCTCTGCTCTTCCCCATGGCTTAGGGTTACGCAGCCCCTCCCCCCACCAGTGATTGAGGTGAGGGGTGGCTGAAAGACTGTCCTTACCCGGCTTGCTACTATTGTCATACTTTCTTAGTCACATAATGTAAAATCATTATATATTGAGGAAAATAAAAATGTACTTTAATTTGTTTATTTTGTGGCAAGGGGGAGTTGAACCCACGGGATTGTCTGAGCTAGGCAAGTATTCTATCACTGAGCTTTTGTTTCCATTTTGAGCAAAAGTTGCTCAGCCTGGCCTCCAGCTTGTGGTCTTCCTGCCTTGTCCTGCTCCACGGGACAGGTTACAGGCACACCCCATGACACTGAGCTAACAAAAACATATTTTACATAGTTTTTCTCCTACCTGCTTACTGTGCCATTCACTACTTTTTTTTTTTTTTTTTTTTTTTTTTTTGAGACAGGGTCTCGCTTTGTAGTTCAGGCTGGCCCTGAGCTCACTATGAGCCCAGGCAAGCCTGGAACTCAGCAATCCTCCTGCCTCTGCCTCCCGAGGGTTGGGATGACAGGTGTGAGCCACCACACCTGGCGGCCATTCACTACTTTTTAGAGTTATGTGTTAATATGCATATTATTGATTTTTTTTTTTTTTGACAGTGCTAAGATCAAACATCAAACCTAGGTCCCTGTTCGTGCTGGGCAAAATTGTTAACACCAAGCTATACCCCAACCTCAAATATCCATGTTTTAGAGTCACTGTTTTCACTTTGAGAAATGAGAATAACTGGAAAATTCATAATTTTATGACATATTTATAAAGTTCACTTTCCAGCATATAGACTTTATTACTACTGTGTACGCCACTGAATGGGTCTAAAGAACCAGAGCCCAGACTTCTGTTTGGCCGGTCATTAGCTCCAGTTACTACAATTGGTCACAGCCAGATCACTGAAAATAAAAGGCCATTGTATCAACATGGGACCAGCGGCCAAGCTGAATGGACCCGATCCTCCTGGTTCATTAAGAAGTGGTTAAAAGGAGAAGGAGTGTTAGATGTGTAATTTCATAAGACCACCCTGTCTTAGACATGTAAAGCAGATGTTTTCAAACATCTCTCATTTGAGACACTAATTTGACTCTTAACCATTCTGCAGAGTGGGCTAGAGCCAAGATAAAGAAATGATGGAATCGTAAAATACTTGAGATAGAGATGATTAGAAATACTTGGCTCCTGATTAGAAAGAAAGTTAATATTTATCAGTGATAGCTTTTTTTAAAGTTTTGCTGATGATTTGTGACATACAGTGTCTGGATTCTTGAAATTTTGTTTACTTTTATAATTTGTATTCACTCTTGTAAAAAAAAAAAAAAGGAGTTTATCTTGCCACTGTAATGAAATAGCTGAGATAGTAAACAGAGAGAAAAAGCTCGACTTCCAGTTTTGGTTGGAGATTCCAGTCCAAGATTGAACAGACTGGTGGTTTGTGCCTTTGGTAGGTATTCCAGATGGGATTTGCTGGCTGGAAGTCTGTTAGGGGTACAAAGTGCTCCTCTCATGGCCTGGAAGCAAAAGGGAAAGAGGAGGGGCCAAAGATCTTCAGGGGACATTTAGCATTCAAAGGATAGCATGTATCAGCTTGCAAATCAATAGAAAATATTGATTATACTGATTCTGCTAAGCTGAGCTAATACTAATATAGTTATAGATATTATATATTTTAAGAAATATTACATATTTTAATATTTTTGCCTTTGAAATCCCTTTTATTTTTTTAATTTAAACTACTGAAAAATTGAGGCTATTAGAAAAATTGTGTCAGCAAATGGAAAGTCACATATTGAATCGTAAAGATACACAGTCAATCCTCATTATTAGCAAGTTCCATATTTATGAATTTACCTATTCACTAAAATTTCTTTGTGACTCAACATAAAAACTCGAAGTAATTTTATGGTCATTTTTGGACATAAACTTGAGTGGCAGATTGTCTTTCTCTGCTACATTTAGCATGATCTATGTAGAGCTAAATTTTCAGTTTGTTTTGTGGGGAGGATGATTTTGTTGTTTAAATGCCCCCCAAATGTACTGTGAAAGTACTCTCTGTTGTTCCTTAAGTGCAAGAAATGTATGGGTTAGATAGGCTTCATTCAGACAGGAATTAAAGGACTGTTAGCTCTGTGTTTGGTGGGAATCAGTAGAACATATTAATAAAGTGCTGCACACATGAAACAAGAGTCATATGCTGACCAACTGATGGAAATGTTCCCACTAGAGCGTCACAGGAACCTAACCCTGTGTTTCCTTAAGGAGTAACTGTTCAGTATTTGCTAGTTAGTGTGAGAAATGCATTTGTAGAACAGAGGTGCTACAAATAGCAAGAATCAGCTGTATTTTAGTGAAATGTACAGTATCTTACATGTTTTCAAATGTGCTTAGTTTCACATTAGCCTTTGAGACAGAGGCTGAATGTTACTGTACATGCAAAATATTGTAGGCTGATTTTATTTATTTACTTTTGTGGTGCTGGGGGTCATGCAAATGAATTACATATTATGTTCTGAACTGGGTTTTACCTTCGTTTTTCACTGAGTAATGAGATTTTTCTCTGTTGTTTGTTGGAAATTTAATTTAGCCTGATGAAAACAAGGGGGATATGCATTATGATGCTGAGATTATCCTAAAAAGACAAACCTTACCAGAAATACGGAAGTTTCTCAGTGGAGAGGAATGGAAACCAGGAGCCATGGATGATGCACTGAGCGATATTTTAATTAACTTTAAGCTTCATGACTTTGAAACATGGAAGTGGCGATTTGAAGATTCCTTTGGAATGGATTCATACAGTGTGTTGATGGTGAGATGGGATAAGGGTGACAGGATTGTTTCCCTTTTTAAAAAATATTTTCAAAATGCCACTGTAATGATGTGAGGAACTTTGTCACCTGGCCTGTAATGAACAAACAGCAAAGTTGGGCAAATGACTTTGATTCCTGTTCTTTTGGTTTTCCCGATCATCCATTTTTTGGTGGGAGGACAGCCTCACAGATTCAGCCTCTGCTGCTCTGTTCTTAAGGTCCTCCTGTGTCTGCTCTGCATTGTGATGTTAGTGGCTACTGAGCTGTGGACGTGGGTTCGATGGTACACCCAGCTGAGACGCGTTTTTATCATCAGTTTTCTCATCAGTTTGGGATGGAATTGGATGTATTTATATAAGGTATTGGTACAAAGCTTTAAAATTTTTAATATAGATTCATAGAAGACTGTACTTATAGCAGTCTTGCCTCAGATGTGGGGGAAGGTATTAAATTGGCAATTTTCAGCCAAATGTGTTTTTTATTGGCCCTTGGCCCATTATGGGGACAATATAGACCTGATTTTGATAATCAGTTCCTGCTGGGTAGCTTACGGGCAACTAAGAGCTAGATGGACACATTTTAAAAACAATTTAAGAACTCATAGGTAATTTGGAATATGTCTTTTTATTCTTCAATAGAAATGATACGAAAATGTCATTTCTTTTAAAGTTAATTATTCTTTAATATAAAGTGGCGTGTTT